>JAWPHD010003929.1:0-201776 GCA_037043455.1 Cyrtodaria siliqua | reverse complement strand
AGCACCTCCATTTTTGACCCCAGGGACTTCATTTGAACAAACTTGATAGTCTAGCGTTGGCGGTCATTTTAAAAGAAAAACCGTCGAAATCTGTCTGGCGATTCTTGAGAAGATTATTTAAGGTTTTGACCATATATGGTAATGGCGGCCATCTTGGAAGTCGTGCTGACCTAATTTTAACAAATCTAAAAAGCATTCACCTCAGGGGAGACTACTTAGTTTTCGAATGAATGTCCATGGGGAATTTCTTATCACAAATAGAAATCTAAGAGATTAAAAGCCATGTACAGGCTAGACAATAAAAAAGAAATCCACAAATGCGGTGTTTTTGACTTAGTATGACATAATAGTTAATTTTGATATAAATAAACTTTTTGTCCTATGACCCGTATGTAGCCTGTAAACAGAAAATCGTAACTGGTGGCTATGTTGTAAATGATAGATCTTTTTTTTAACACTTCCTGCAATTCTTGAGTCGACATCAGATTACGGAAAAAAAAGCCGGTGTAAGGTATGTAGAAATAGCATTTTTATGACAATTTGGAGTGTTTGTCATTCAATTATGGATGTGTTATATCTCAAATAAGGGACAGGTATATGCTGTCGTTTGTCTATAAATGTCATGTTTTCACTTTTTTGAGTGCTGAGTGGGTGGGGTAAATGAAGTTGTATTTGTAGGTAGAGAAACCGATTTTGATGCTTTCTAGCATGTATTTGCTAAATTTTGAGAGGAAATTTTATAATCTTTCAGGAACAATGCATGTTTGTTATTTTTGAAAAATAGAATTCAAGTTATTTAGCGTAATTAGTGTACATGTCTGAAACTAGTCTGAATTTCAAAGAAAACTGTAGATTCCGACCTCAGGATCATCCATGTGAAGTGTGGTCAAAATGGGCCAAGCGGTATCTGAGGAGAAGTCGTTTGAAGCAAAAGTTAACGACGGATGACAGATATAAAGTGATCCCAATAGATCAGCTTGAGCCTTTGGCAACATATATGTGTAAGAAGCTATGTAATAATTCACCAAAACAACACAAAAATATGAAGAAAAAAATAAATATAAACAAAATCGAGTTTGAGTGGGGATGGGGTAGAGGCGGCGGGTGGGGAGGGCAACATAGAATTGACTAAAACAACAAAGAAATATGTAAAAAAAAAAAAATCAAGTGGGGTAAGAATTGACAAAGTGGGGGAGCGGGGGGGGGGGGGGGGGGGGGGGGGGGGGGGGGGGAGAGAGGCGGGATTTGGGAGGGGGGGAGAGGCGAAGGTTGCAACATATGTGTAAGAATTGACTAAAACAAGACAGAAATATGTTAAAAAAAAAAAAAGTTTCAAGTGGAGGGGGGAGACGGTGGGGGGAGGAGAGAGGCTCTGGTGGGGGCAGCAACATATTTGTGTAAGAATTTACAAATGCAACACAGAAATATGTAAAAAAAAAAAGAAAAAAAAAGCTTCAAGTCTGGGTTGGGGGGGAGTTGGAGAGAGGCGGGGGGGGGGGGGTGCTATGGGCGGGGAGGGGGGGGGGGGTGCTATGGGCGGGGAGGCTTGAGAAACATATATGTGTAAGAATTGACTAAAACAAGACAGAAATATGTAAAAAAAAAAAAAAAAAATGTGGAGGGGAGTGGGGGCGGGGGTAGGGGGGTGGGGAGGAGGCAGCCCATGCCTCAATATGGGTGAAGTAATAACATGCATAATGCTATAACAAATCCCAAACCAAATCCATGGGAGCCCAGAATCTGCAGAAGACAAAATTACTTATCCAACCCTTTACAACATACAATAAGGAAACCAATTCCAAAATTTAGTTCAGCTAGGACAAGAAATGTAAGAGATATAGACCTGTAAACACAGCTTACACGCAAAATTTGATGTGAAATAGACATATTTTAAGGGCTATCATAATTTGGGTTCCATGGGAGCCCAGGGGTTACAGGAACCAAAATTACTTAAGCAGCCCTTATGATAATGCTATAAGGAAGCTAATGGCTAAATTTGGTTGTGCTAGGGTAAGAATTGTAAGAGATATAGACTTGTAAACACAGCTTACACGCAAAATTTGATGTGAAATGGGGCACATTTTATGGGCTATCATAATTTGGGTTCCATGGGAGTCCATGGGTTACAGGAACCAAAATTGCTTATGCAGCCCTTAAGATAATGCTATAAGGAAGCCCATGAACAAATTTGGTTGTGCTAGGATAAGAAATGTAAGAGATATAGACTTGTAAACACAGCTTACACGCAAACCTTGATGTGGGACGCCGACGCCGACCCCGGGGTGATTACATAAGCTCTCTTATTCTTCGAATAGTCGAGCTAAAAAAAGAAACTTCCGCAATTTTACCCATACATGTAGACACAATGAAAACATATTTTGTTTGGTCTTATATGTTAATACCTTTGTTAAAATGCCAGCAGTCATGAAAACAATTTTCCTTGAATCAAACTTGTACGCAAAGTTATTCCCCTTGTTTTGGTTTTGAACAGCATTTCCGGGTCTTGTGGTTTAAACTTTGATTTAACACAGTTTTGTTCTATTGAAATAAACAGAAGATAACCTCAGCACAAAAAAAACCAGAGAAAGTAAGCTGACCTGTTCACTCACTTTTGCGCCATACAGCTTTCAAGAATGAATATTTTCAGTTTACTTCCCTTTACAATACAAATATAGTGATTTTGCAATTTTTAGGACCAACACAATAACTCTGGTTTTTGATGATTATTAATATTGATCAGAATGATCGAGTGATAAGTATAAAACGATGAAATTGTATCTAGATTGGTGTACAAAGTGTAACAAAGTTAACCCTGTGCAAATCACAGCTTAAAATGCAGAAGTTTATTTTTTTCTTCAGTATATGTGTTAATGGGACATAAACATTTTATTTCATTGAAATGAAGAAAACGGTCTTCCAGAACAGTTCATAATCGCTCACCATTAATTAACTACCTTGACTATTGACCTGAAAATGTAAAAGGGTAATTCTCACTTAATGGGCAGTATACCTTTAAAGTTTCATTTATTGTGTCGGAAGACGCTCAGTACTTACGGAGTAAAGAAAAAATCATGAACCACCCATGATGACCCTAACCTTTAACCTAGTGACCTGAAAAAGTAAAGGGGTCATCCTCACTTCATGCGCCGTCCACCTGTGAAGTTTCACAAATGTAGCAGCAGATGTGGAGGACTTGAATTTTTTCATTGTCCACAGTGACCTTGAACTTTGACAGAGCTCTAGATAAGCTGTGTATACATGTAATTTATGCAAATATATGAGCCACAAAAAATATTAGTTGTTGTGGCACATAAGACCAAATCCTTTGCCCTGCATTGAGCAAAATGGCAGTTGAACGGAAATTACTGCAAGTCACCCAAGTACCCATGTAGAGTGGCCCCTTTACACTAGAGTAACAAAACCGGTTTTATAAATGCATTCACATTTGGACAAGACAGTAATAATTGTGGTTTTTTTACCTGATACCCCAGCAGACAGAACCAAAATATAAAAACTTTCTGTGCATCTACACATCCTTAACTAAGAAATACATCACACACAAGAACATGAAATCGCAAAGGGTATGGAGGGAGTTAGCATCACAAGGCGGAAACTCTGTTATAATAAATTACTGCAAGTTTCGCAAGTTCCACCCCTGTAGAGAGGCCTCTTTATGCAGGGAGTCAAAACTCATTTTATATAAATATGTAGTGCCTCAAGTCCCTAAATAACCATACCATATTAGAACTAGAGGTTTTTTTTAGTGACTAGACGGGTGTTCCGCGGAACACACGTGTCGCCTGTCAGCGCTTTGTCAGTATAACAAGGTTTTTAAGACCCAGGTAAATGACCTTGTCAAACTGGCCCGACTTAAGTTTTCAAACAAGAGAAAGTTATAGCCATCGGTAAGTTTTCGTGAAGAAAAAAATGAGTATTTAACGAGTATTTAACCTTCAGTGTGCCCTTGACCTTTATATTTTAGTATGGCCATGTCCATGTTGTCATAACAAGTGTATATTGAAAGATGGATGAAGAAATAAAAAGAATTAGATTAGTGTTACCTCGACCTTTATTTTAGTATGGTTATGTCGATGCTGTCATGATGAGTATACATACATGTGATATTTTCAGGAAGGTTACCAGGGAGATTTGACTTTTCCCAGGGAGATTTGACAAAAACCAGGGTTTTTATACTTGAATTTTTAACGCGTACCGGTAGATTTGTTTCTGATATAAACCTTAATAAAGGGGGTAAATCAGTATAAAAACATGGTATAAAAACATGATATTTTATACATACAATACACGTTTAGGCATTTTGATTTTGCAAGTAATAACCATAATGAAGATGCTTCCCATTTTATACACAGACAAAACACTTCTCTAATCATGACAAACTGCATTTGATTAGTTGAAATTGTCATCCTTTAATTGTCCTCAATTATATTATAATTTTAATCCAATTAATATACCAAATATCAATCTGTATATATTGAAAGATTGATGAAGAAATATCAAGAAATGAGAAAGTTATTATAGCCTACGTTAATTTTTCTTGACAGACTGACTGACTGACAGAAGGACTGACAGACCAAGTGATGCCTAGGTATCACACTTTCCTTCGAAAAGGCGACACAAAAACAGATGTCTCCCCCACTGTCGAAAAGGCCATTCAACTGGAACACGTTAATGATATACACAACCTGGCTGAGGAGAACTAGTCCGGACAAAGTTTGTGTATTAAAACATTTAAATAACTCCAATAACAAGAGCTGTCAGAGGACAGCGCAGCACGACTACTGGAATTTTCAGAGAACAAGAAATGATTCACCTGGCACACATAAAAAAAAATGAAAACAAAGGGTTGAGCTGGATGTATCAAAAAGGAAAACATTGGAATTTTCATTAAATCAAGGAACGCCACACTTTTTCTGTGATGACATGGAGGTAATTTCATAATAACCCTTCCAAAGGATACATAATGCAAATTTTATAAGTTGAACATTTGAAAAAAACATGTTAAAAATGTATGTAAATGCATTTGACCTTTGACCCGTTTGTGACCTTGACCTTTTATCCAATGATATTGAACTCAATAGATACGATCATCATCACATTTATAACAAAGTATGTAAGTGTGATAGGAAAACATTCCTATATCGAACCACATTCCCCGATTTTTGAAAAAGATCGAGTTCAGGCCGAAAAAATCGAAAATATTAAATTCACACTTGCCGTAGCTGCTTTAATTTACTCTCTGCAACCGCATCGGAAGTGTCTCCGAAATGTCGAATTATCACCTCTTTTTGGAGGCGGTTGCGGAGTCTAGTAGGCATGTATCCCAAATATCATTGTGCTTAAGATTCATCAAAATTTATAGAAGATGTAATTTTTAACCTTTTCCTATATAACTCTATGCCTTTGATCAGTAGAGCTAAAAACTCATTCAACCGGAACACAAGAACAATATGCACAGCTAAGCTTGGAACTGATCATTCCTGCCAAATTTCACTGAAATCCAGCCAGTAGTTCCCGAAGATATGCACAACTAGGCTTTGTACTGATCATCCCTGTCAAGTTTCGTTGAAATCCATGAAGGGGTTCAGGAGAACTAGTCTGAACAAAGTTAGTGTATTAAATCTTTAAAACGGCCATAAATCTGCCAAAAACCATTCAACTGGAACATGGCAATGATATGCACAACTTGGTTTGGTACTGATCCCTGCAGTTTCGTTGAAATTCGGCCATGGTTTTCCAATCTGTCCGAGCCTTCATTGATATAAACAATCTGTGCAAGTTTGGTAAAGATCGAATAATAGATGAAGGTGCTAGAGTGGTCACAAGGCAGACAAGACAAAATATGGCAATTTTCGTTAGTTCAAGGGCAATAACTCCAGTGTTACTGGTCCGATCTGGGTTGTTTTCAAAGATCAATATAATACTGTCTTAACAGCAAAAAGTTAATGGTCGAAGACTATGGACATAAGCTCATCCGGAAAGTAGGAAAAAATGTGTAGCTTAAATTGAATCTTTCAATGTGAAGTATGTTGAAGCAAACAGTGTTACAGAAACAGAGCTAAACACGTTAAAAAATTCAAAACACATCTAGTCAGGTGAATGTGTCGAGATTTTCACTAAAGCTACTTTAAAAGCCTGAAAAAGGTTTTTGATGTGTATAAAGATATAAGAATAATTTGTCATATTTTATCTTTATGTCATATATGTTTTTAAAATCAATAACATCATACCATCTGCCTCACCTATACCACAATTTACACACAAATATAGTTTGTAAGAAAAGTTCCTAACCTCTGAGGCTCGGCATTAAATTCAGGAGGTATCTTTGCTATTCAAACCAGCTGGGTTCATTCGCCATCTAACGTCTGGTAGTAGAACCAATCGAGCACCATAAAAACATCTGTGGCTTCATCTAGGAAAGTCAATTTATAGACCTAAGTTACTTCTAGAACAAATATGTAGTTTAGTTAATATGCATGAATAAAAAGTTTAAATAGTGAATAAACATGAAATGTCTTAGGAACTGAAACATTAAATGCATTCAGACGCATGAAAGATATCGTGAGCAAGGCCATTAATAATTTTATAATGAAGGTCATTGTCAAGATTTTCAGTAAACTTGCTTGAATAAAATCCCAAAGTTGAGATGACCACTATTTGGTGCATAATACATTAAAGAGGGTGTAAATGTTAATTTTATATTAAATTGAATTTAAAGTTCACTCCATCTAATGTCTACTGGCAGAGGTGTTTATTCTCCATCTCATTTCTGTGGATTCATCTACAAAATAAAACATATCTTTATTAAAATAAACAGCTAATATAAATATTTTCACCAAGTTTGAAGATCTGATGGAAAAAAAGTAGCATTGTTTTATTACAAGAAATCTGCAGATTCACGTCTCGCCTAACGTGGGCTGGACTTAAAAATAAAAAGGTCAAAACACAATGGTGTTTGCAGTATGCTGAGATGACATTTAAAACATTGCAAAAACAACAGGGATAGGATGGCCTTAGATCACTAATCATGGGAAATAACTCTGCTGTGTCTAGCATTTTTTTTTTATTTGTCCCACTTCCTTCTATGTATCAAATTTCATAAAAATAAAAATGGTTGGGGTGGTTATATTAACATTCTAAAAAAATATGGTAAAGATCAGATAACTTAACGTCTCACACCACAATTAATTTTCCATAGGGTCCCATTGTAATGTTTTTGTTTGTGGCATAGACATAAAAAAGATTTTGCAACATGTATTTATGCTTAAATTCTTCACTGATCCAATATTTGCATGCTATTAACTTTAAACGAATATTTACCAGATTGAACTTTTTTTAATTTCATGTTTGCGTGACACCTATCAAAATTTAGACAAAAATACAACCCCATGGAGATTAGACCCATGATGTGTAAAATGAGGCAGAATTAGCTAGAAATCTTATATCAACCTGCATTTTTCTGAGATCTCTTCCTAAAATGCTGTAGATTTAGAACCTGGTAAAGATAAATCAATGTATCCTGTAAAATGTAGAAAAGCGAACTTGTTTTTTTTATCTACCTCCTCCATCTGTAGGGCAGGAGTATTCAAGGGAGATAATAGTGGTGTGAGTCCTTAAGGTCTTTTTTTTTTCTAATGATCACCTCAATAATAATTGAACATGTATACAAATCAATTACACGCTGAAAAGTGCTAAAAGTTTGATTCCATGTTTATTGCTTTTCAAATTATTCAAGTTTTAGTGACCTAGGGTATTGGTCGAAATTCAGGCCGAGTACCTTTAATATTTTGAAAATCTACAGTAGTGATAAGGATTTTGCATTTTCCTGGTCATTTGTGCTTAGCTATGTCTGAAACTTTCAAATATACATGAAAAGGCATCTCTACATCTGAATATAGCATAAAAATGATCTTTAAGAAAAATTTATTGAGAAAAGTGCTGAAAATAATAAACTCAAACTAAGGGTTACCCGTCAAAATTTTGATTTTCCAGGAAAAGTAACAGTCTCTCGCTTTAATTTTGACATTTTTTCAAAGTAGTCTGTCTTCATTGATATGTGTGTTTGTTTTACAAGCCAATAGCTGTAAAATAAAGCTAAAATTATGCTTATACCTGTATTGGTTTTGAAAATATAGTTAATTTTTAGTTAAACATGGTATCAAGTAAAATTTCTGCTAATTCCTGCAATATGAAGATAACTTGAAGTAACTATACATACACAGACGGGATTTCTGAATAACCGTGTTAACTGTGTCCTAACATGTCTGAAACTTTCACAGATACGCAAACAATGCTTAGAGGTGAAGGATGTAAGGTACCCGTTCTGCAGCTCTAAAGCGCAAGGGCTTAGAGATGAATGATGAAAATTCCCATTCTGAAGCTCTAAATTGCAAGGCATTAGAGATGAATGATGAAAGATACCTGTTCTGCAGCTCTAAAGCGCAATGCCTTAGCATTAAAGGATGAAAGATACTCGTTCTGCAGCTCTAAAGCGCAATACCTTAGAGATGACGGATGAAAATGCCATTCTGCGGCTCTAAAGCGCAATGCTTTAAGAATAACGAATAAAGATACCCATTCTGCAGCTCTTTCTTAACGTCTCACACCACAATTAATTTTCCATAGGGTCCCATTGTAATGTTTTTGTTCGTGGCATAGACATAAAAAAGATTTTGCAACATGTATTTATGCTTAAATTCTTCATTGATCCAATATCTGCATGCTATTAACTTTAAACGAATATTTACCAGATTGAACTTTTTTTAATTTCATGTTTGCGTGACACCTATCAAAATTTAGACAAAAATACAACCCCGTGGAGATTAGACCCATGATGTGTAAAATGAGGCAGAATTAGCTAGAAATCTTATATCAACATGCATTTTTCTGGGATCTCTTCCTAAAATGCTAGATTTAGAACCTGGTAAAGATAAATCAATGTATCCTGTAAAATGTAGAAAAGCGAACTTGTTTTTTTTATCTACCTCCTCCATCTGTAGGGCAGGAGTATTCAAGGGAGATAATAGTGGTGTGAGTCCTACAGATTTAACAAAGGAAAATACAATATAGCATTTTTCAACAAATCAAGGGCCTATCTATCATTACTAACAAGATCTAGCTGGTTTTCAAACTTGTCCAAGATATCACTGATATACCATGCTTTGCACAACTAGACATCTTACTGAGGCTTCCTGCCAAATTTTGTAGAAATCCAACAAGCCGTTTAGGAGGAGTAGCGCCGATAATAAACTTAAAGTAAAAATGTCAAAGGGCCATAACTCCGTCATTAATTAGCAAACTGAAACAAAGGCGTGATATGCACAACTAGACATCTTACTGATGCTTCCTGCCAAGTTTCATTGAAATCCAACAAGGCGTTTAGGAGGAGTAGCGCCGACAAAAAATTTAAAAGTAAAAATGTCACCATCAAACTCCATCAAAAATCACGAACTGGAAAAAAAAGCAATAGGCACAACTAGAAATCATAGCAATGCTTCCTGCTAAGGCCAAACAAAATTAATACTTCGTTTCCACTAACGTCTTGAAAAAAAATAGGGTAGGTAGGTAGGCATAACTTTTTTTTTCCCTACAAGATATAAAATTGTAGGATTTAGGTTACTTTTTTTCTACATAAAGTCATTGTATTTCAATATATGTTGTATTAAAACATAGTTTATTGAATTTAATAAATGAATATATACAAGTTCAAAAAAGAATCGTCTCTTTTTATTTCACCATAAAATAAACTTCAAATTTAAAAAAAAAAAATATTTTTCATAACCTCTTGAACAAGTTCAATATTAAATGAGCTAGATCAGGCCCCAGTATCATGAAAAAACTCGAGTTGAGATTTTAACTGGACTCTAAATTTCTTTATCAAATAGCAACCAAAATAATAGATATTCTTTTACATTATATAAAAAATTAGATTGATTGAATTGATTGAATTGATTGAATTGGATTTTATAGTCGCACCAACAGCTAAGGTCATATGGCGAATTTCCAGCTTCCATTGGTGGAGGAAGACCCCAGGTGACCCTCCGGGCAATTTTCGTGCACGGGCGGGCACCTGGGTAGAACCACCGACGTTCCGCAAGCCAGCTGGATTAACAAGAGGTCAAGACCTTGAAGCTCTACTGATTGATTTTGATTTCAGGAAGTAGTGACTACAAACTTGTTTTTTGAAAATTTATTTTTAGCCGTGGCGGCCATCTTGAATTTCTGGCCGACCTGAAATTTTGCTAGGATCAATAAGACATCAAGAGCAACATTCCTGTGAAGTTTCATGAAAATCCGTCAAGTAGTTACAGAGGAGTAGTCGCTACAAGTTTTCATTATATAACTCTATGTAAACAAAGATGGCCACTGGCAGTCATGTTTAATGTCGAATCAAAATAATGTTCAACTCGGATAACCATCATGTCATGCTGATCATTTTAGAAAAAGTCCCATTTCATTATCACTTATAGTTTTCAAGAAGTAGTCGCTACAAACTTATTTTTTAAAAATCTATTTTTAGCTGTGGTGGCCATCTTGAATTTCGGGCCGATCTGAAATTTTGCTAGGATCAATTAGACATTAAGAGCAATATTCCTGCAAAGTTTCATGAAAATCCGTTAAGTAGTTTCAGAGAAGTAGTCGCTACAAGTTTTCATTATATAACTCTATGTAAACAAAGATGGCCGCTGGCAGCCATGTTTAACGTCAAATCAAAACGATTTTTGACAACGACCAACATCATGTCATGCTGATCATTTTAGAAAAAGTCCCATATCAATATCACTTACAGTTTTCAAGATGTAGTCGCTATAAACTTGTTTTTTAAAAACCTATTTTTAGATTTGGTGGCCATCTTGGATTTCACATCAACATGAATATTTGCTAGGATCAACTAGACTTCATTGGCAACATTTCTGTAAAGTTTTATGAAAATCCATTCAGTAGTTTCAGAGGAGTAGTCGCTACAAAAAAAAGTTGACAGACAGACGGACGGACGCCGCACCACGGCATAAACTCTGCTGATCTCTGATCAGTCGAGCTAAAAATTAGAAGAGTTTTCTGTTATCTTTTAACTCAAGTACTCAAATTTTTACTCTGATATAATTTATTTTAACAAAATATTATAAAATATTTCAGATCTGACTCAAATACATATTCTTCATTATTTTGCAAGTAACTGTAGATTTTCACCATAACATTTCACAATATCAGTAAAAGATTCATATACAATAACTTCCAGCAAAATTAAAATGATCCAATACAATATTTTTAACTCAGAATTGTAATGTCAATGTCTGAGTCAAACAGTTGAGTTGTTTCGTGATATTGGGGCCAGACCGGAGTATTAAACAAGAGTTTTAAAAACGACTTTAATTGCAAATTCGAGTTTAAAGATGATTATTATGACTTTAATATAACAAAATCAACTTGTCTATCCAGTAAATACTTTACAGTGTTCTCTCCAGCCGTAATAAGAACATTGGTATTGAAATTGATGTCGGGTACATAGCAAAAATATAATAATATAATTTCAATACTAAAATAGTGTATGGTATTAAACAAGACTTCTCAGATTTTGATTGCTGTGTTATGTTGTAAAAACAGTTTAAATATTCTGACATTTCTGAAGCTCACATCTCAGAGATTTTTCCAAATCTACAATTTACAAATATGCTTGCTACTTGCATGCCGGTCCCTAGAACAATTCATGTGGGTAAAACACAGCCTTGGAGAACACTGTCAGATGGTTTGTCAGCCTTGGAGAACACTGTCAGATGGTTTGTCAGCCTTGGAGAACACTGTCAGATGGTTTGTCAGCCTTGGAGAACACTGTCAGATGGTTTGTCAGCCTTGGAGAACACTGTCAGATGGTTTGTCAGACTAAATTCAATGACTTGTCTTGTTAACAGTTTTGCCAAATGGATGCCGAGTGATAGGAACTTTGCCTGAATCCTTGCATGACTGACAAATAGGCAACACAGTTTTATCTCATTTTCAATTCCCCATCTATTAAGGCATTTTCACTAGCACAAAAATAACATATTTTTTCTTCCCAGTTTACTACTATAAAAAGTCGATCCAAACTGGCCAGTTTTCCTACACATAAATTTGTATCAAGTGAGGTGTTTGCTGTATTTTCATCTGTGTTTACATGAGTGGACCCAGAAACCGTGAAAGTAGGGCCAGATTTCTCGAAATTTTCATTGGGTTGCACACCGTGATATTCAGAAAAATATGTCAATTATTCTGCTTGAATTCTTAATTGGGTACAGTTTTTCATTCCAGGAAAATGTCTTCATTTGTCATACGCAACCAGCAGTAGTAAACGTGTTGCCATGTCGTTAAAATTAAGGACAAACTCAATCGATCTTCCTAAAAACATGTCACCGTTTCCACATCTGCATCGGTAGACGCTTTTAAATATACTGACATGCGTTTGAAGTAGCGGGATGACTAATTATAGCAAAGATTTAAATTGTGCTGAAAGATAGAAAGGTGCAGAAATGTTGAACATATTTTTTGCTACAAAAATGGTGAGAAAAAATAAATTGTAGGGTCGGCGGAAAAATATAGGGTCGGTCGGGTTAGCAAAATCAGAGAATTAATTTTGTTTGGCCTAACATGGCGTTAGCACAAAAAAAAATGGGGGGAAAAAAAAGAGCTTAAAATAAAAAAAAATAATAAAAAACAATAAAAAGAATAGGCCTATTTAAAAAAAAATCACTGAAATAAAATAAAAAAAAAATTAAAAATATGAATAAAACCAAAAAAATAATCAATCGTATTATAACATTTTTTAAAACTAAATCAAGGGTCATAACTCCACTGTTACTGGTCCGATCTGGCTGGTTTTTGAACTTGTCTGCGCTTTCAATGATCCTAACAGACAGACTGATGCACAGGCAAATCGGAGATGTCTCTGAATTTATCTTCCCTGCTGAGGTATGTTAATTGTCTGGGTAAAAGTATAAACAGAAAAGTAAAGACAGAAGAACAAACAAACATTATTTTTCTTGGGTGAGATGGTTTAAAGATAAGCTCTTTATAAGAGTTGGCCATTGATGAGAAATGAGGAAAAGAAGAAAAGAGTACAAAAATAAAACTTTTTAAAAAATGCTGGGGCAGTAGGGACACACATGGAGAAGGGCCTTGGGCATGCATATGTATGTGTGGGTCGGGGTGTATGCAGAGAGGTGTAGGGTTGGCAGGTCGTCTAGATGAGATATGTATTTGTGCCATCACTCAAAGCATGTGACACAAAATCGGCCTTATTATATAAGAAGAATATGAAATTGATGACCTTGAATTTGAAGATACAGACCCGTGTTGGGGTCTGCAGGTCATCCTAATAGATGAGTAAGTTTTATTTATCTGAATAAGTTACTCTGAACTCCTTACATGGATGCAAGAGTTCTGGTGCAGGCACAACATGGGCCTTACTATAGACATTTAAGAAGTGAATGGCCTTCAGAGAACTTACAATATGTCTCAATAGCAAAACAGCAATTTGTGCACTGTAGATAGTTTCGTAATTATTCAATAGATCTGTAGGACTTGAGTCGCATGTTCATCGAATACTGCAGGTCTGACATTGTGTGAATTATTACCATATAATTAGAGCCATTCTTTAATAGTTTAGAAGAGGGTATGCTGTTATTGGAATCATTTTAACATTGTCGATTGGAGAAATATTAATGTTATTCAAAACCTTTATTCAAGTATAGCAACACAAAAATATTGACATGGGAGCTAGGTTCTGCATATCATCCTGATGAGATGAGTAAATGTGCCAAGTTATTTTGAAATCTTTCTATAGATACAAGAGTTCTGGAGCGGTTTTAAAATGGACCTTACTATAGACACAGTAAGTGAACATCCTTCAGAGTGACCCTCAACTTAAAGATACTGACATGAGAGTTGGGTTTTGTACATTGTCTTGATATGCGAACATATTTTGAAATCCCTCCATGCATGCAAGAGTTATTAAGTGTTCTCTTGAAAAGGAGGTCCTTACAATAGACATAAAATAAGTGAATGGCCTTCAGAGTGACCTTGACCTTGAAGATACTGACATGGGATTGGACTTGTCACATTGTCTTGATGAGTAAATTTGCTGCCTTATTCCGAAATCCTTCTTCAACACAGTATAGGTTATTTAGAGCCACCCCAGAGACAGGGGAAGGATACATTGGAATCCGGGAACCTTGCCCTGCTCTTATTATCGAATAGATTCCTATGGCTCTGTAAAGTGCTCGGAGGATAGACCGATACACGGGACCGCCCAGTTTACGTCCCCATTCGACGGACGAGGCTAAGGGAAAGTGTCTTGCCAAAGAACACACAGTCGAAACTCAGTGGCACCATGGAGGATTGAACCATGGGTCTCCGGTTACAAATCTGCCGAGCTACTGACCAGCCATGCCAGCCCTCCGAGTGGGCACAAAACAGGCCTTACTACAGACAAATATGAGAAGTGAATGGCCTTCAGAGTGACCTTGACCTTGAAGATATTGACAATGGTATTCGGTTAGGCACATAATATCTTGATGAGATGAGTAAATGTGCCTAGTTGTTTTGAAATCCCTTCATGCATGCAAGAGTTATGAAATGGACATAAACTTGGCCTTACTATAGACAAATATGGAGGGGGAAAAGGAATGGGTCTTACTATAAGCATATATGAAGTTGCTAACCTGCAGAGTGACCTCCACCTTAAAGATACTGACAATGGCATTCAGTTAGGCACACCGTGTCTTGATGAGATGAGTAAATGTGCCTAGTTATTTTGAAATCCCTTCATACATGCAGGAGTTATTGAAAGGACAAGAAATGGGACAGACGGAAGAATGGACATTCACATATCGGAAGTGAATAGCCTTCAGAGTGACCTTGACCTTGAAGATACTGACATGGGTGTTGGGCTCTGCACAGTCTTGATGAGATAAGCAATCCCTCCATGCATGAAGTACTGTTACAGCAGACGAGAAATGGGCCTTACAACATATAAGAAGTGAATGACCATCAGAAAACTTACAGTAATGTCTAGATAGCAAAACAGTAATTTGTGAAGATTGTGTGGTAGTTATTCACTAGATCTGTAGGACCGGAGTCACATGTTCGCAGAATACTGTAGCGTCTCATATCGCATGAATAATTACCATATAATTCAAGCCATTCTTTGATAGTGTATAAGAGAGTATGCTGTTATTGGAATCAATTTAATATTGTCAATTGGAGCAATATTAATGTTTTTCAAAACTAAGAATGTGTCCATGGAACACGGTTGTCCTCATTGAAAACAGTCAACGTAAAACGTAAAATTTAAATTGAATTGAACATTGTTCAACGGCTCATCAACACAGTATAGGTTATTTAGAGCTGCCCCAGAGAGAGGGGGAAGGATACATAGGAATCCGGGAACCATGCCCTACTCTTATTATCAAATAGATTCCTATGGTTCTTTAAGATAGACCAATACACTGGACTGCCCGGTTAATGTACTCATCCAACGGACGAGGCTAAGGGAAAGTGTCTTGCCCAAGAACACACTGACGAAACTCTGTGGCACCACGCAGGATTGAACCCGGTGCCTTTGGTTAGAAATCCGCTGTGCTACCAACTGCGCCACAAAGAAAAAAGGGCCACAATTCCAGTAATACAAAGTCAACATTGACGCAGAATATATAGGCATATATTCAAATCATAAGTAAGCATCCTGTAAAGTTTTGAAACAATCTTTTGAGAAATGTGGGAAGAAGTGTGGGAGGAGACAAAAACACAAACTTTTCGGGACGGACACTCGTACATACGTCTGGACGGCCAGATGGCCAGACATGGCTAACTTTATATATGCTCCCTCACCATTCAGTGATGGGGCATAAAAATTATTCAAGTAAAGGAACAACACAAAAAATATTGTTAAACATAATTTACAATATAACTAACGAAAACACAGCCTTTTTAATAGAAAAGAAGATAATTTTGCTGTTTTTAAAATACTGCCATGGGTGTTACGTTCTGCATATCATCCTGATGAGATCAGTAAATGTGTCCAGTTATTTACTCCATGCAGGCAAGTGTTGTTAATCGGACTAAAAATGGCCCGGCCTTACTATAGGCATATAAGAAAAGAATGGCCTTCAGAGTGACCTTGGCTTTAAAGATACTGACATGAGTGTTGGGTTCTGCACATTGCTTCATCAGAGCAGTAAATATGCCAAACTATGTTTACATCCATCTGCATACAAGAGTATTGAAAAGGACAAGAAATGGGCCTTACTATAGGCATATCAGAAGTGAAGAGACTTTAGTGACCTTTACCTTGAAGATTACATCCGTCTATGCATTCAAGAGTAACGAAGAGGACAAGAAATGGGCCTTACTTACTATAGGCATATCAGAAGTGAAGAGACTTTAGTGACCTTGACCTTGAAGATTACATCCGTCTATGCATTCAAGAGTAATGAAGAGGACAAGAAATGGGCATTACTATAGGCATATCAGAAGTGAAGAGACTTTAGTGATCTTGACCTAGAAGATTACATCTATCTATGCATTCAAGAGTAATGAAGAGGACTGAAGAGGACAAGAAATGGGCCTTACTTTGAAATCCCTTCATGCATGCACAAGTTGTGAAGAGGGAAAAGAAATGGGCCTGCAGAGTGACCTCCACCTTGGAAGATACTGACAATGGTGTTCCGTTAGGCACATAATGTCTTGATGAGATGAGTAAATGTGCCAAGTTATTTCAAAATACTTCTATGGATACAAGAGTTCTGGAGTGGGCACAAAATGGGCCTTAGTATAGATGAATAAATGTGCCTAGTTATACTGCAATCCTCCATATATGCAAGAGTTATTAAGTGGTCATGAAAATGACTACTATAGGCATAAAAGAAGTGAATGACCTTCAGAAAGACCTTGATCTTGAAGATAATGACATTGGGTTGGATTTGGCTCATTGTTTTGATGAGATGAGTAAATGTGCTACGCTATTCTGAAA
The DNA here is from genome assembly GCA_037043455.1 of Cyrtodaria siliqua. NCBI lineage: Eukaryota > Metazoa > Mollusca > Bivalvia > Adapedonta > Hiatellidae > Cyrtodaria > Cyrtodaria siliqua. The sequence continues at coordinate 184,756 of JAWPHD010003929.1, read as the reverse complement.
TCCTTCCATAGATGCAATAATTCTGCAGCGTGTACGAAACAGAGCCTTGCTATTGACATATAAGAGATAGACTGAACTTACAATAATGTCTCGATAGCAAAAACAGCAACTTTTTCAGATTGTTTCGCTGACTACTGCAGCATCTGACATCGAGTGAATTATTATTATATAATTCAAGTTATTGTTTTTTAGTGTATAAGAGGGTATGCTTTTATGGAAAGATAATGACAATGGTGTTCGGTTAGGCAATTAGTGAATAGCCTTCGGAATGACCTTGACCTTGAAGATACTGACATGGTTGTCAAGTAAGTTTCGCTCATCATCTTGATGAGAAGAATAAATGTGCATAGTTATGAAATCCCTTCATGCATGCAAAAGTTATGAAGCGAACACGAAATTGGCCTTATTATAGACCTATAGGAGGTGAACGGCTTCAGAGTGACCTTGACCTTGAAGATATGGACATGGGTGTTTGGCTCTGACAGTCTTGATGAGATGAGGAATCCTTCCATGCATGAAGTACTATTAGAGCGGACGAGAAAAGGGCCTTACTATAGACATAAGAAGTGAATTACCTTCAGACAATAATGTCTTGATAGCAAAACAGCAATTTGGTGTAGAGTGTGTGGTAATTATTCACTAGATCTGTAGGACCCGAGTCACATGTTTGCGGAATACTGCAGCATCTGACATCACGGGAATTATTACTATATGTAATTAGAGCCATTGTTTTATAGTTTATAAGAGGGTATGCTGTTATTGGAATCATTTTACCACCGTCAATCGGAGCAAATATTAATGTTATTCAAAACTTAAAATGTGTCCATGGCCCAATGAAAACAATCAGTGGAAAACAAAAACATAAAATTTGAAGAAAAAAGGGTTCACAATTCTGGTAATACAAGGTCGATTTTGATGCTGAATCGATACGCACATCTTGACATCATAGGTAAGCATCCTGTAAAGTTTCGAAACACTTGGCTGAAATGCATGGGAGGAGATAGACACACAAAATTGTCAAGACGGACAGACGGCTGGACATGACATGCGGTGGTGGAGACATAAAACTAATATACAAATCTAGCAACACAAAAAAATTGTTTTATGAATTTACAATATAACTAAAGAAAACAGCTTTTTATCAATTAATCAGAAGAGATGCTGTTTTAAAAATACTGACATGGTATTGGGTTCCACATATCGTCCTGATGAGAAGAGAATAAAATGGGACTATAGGCTTCCAAGAAGAGAATGGCTTTCAGAATGACCTTGACCTTGAAGATACCGACATGAGAGTTGGATTTCGCACATTGTCTGGGTAAGTTAATGTGCCAAGTTATTTTGAAATAAGTTCTATTGATGCAAGAGTTTGGGCATGAAAAGGGCCATACTATAGGCATATAAGAGGTGAATGGCCTTCTGAGTGACCTTGACCTTGAATACTGACATGGGTGGCGGGCTCTGCACAGTCTTGATGACATCAGCAATCCCTCCAAGCATGAAGTACTATTAGAGCGGATGAATTAAACTGAATGTTGTTTAACGGCTCATCAACACAGAATATGTTATTTAGAGCTGCCCCAGAGAGAGGATAAGGATACATAGGAATCCGGAAACCATGCCCTACCCTTATTATCAAATAGATTCTTATGGTTCTTAAACGTGCTCGGAGGATAGACCAATACACGGGACCGCCCGGTTTACGTCCCCATCTGACAGCCGAGGCTAAAGGAAAGTGTCTTTCCCAAGAACACACCGACGAAACTCGGTGGCACCACGGAGGATTGAACCCCGGGGCTTACAAATCCGCCGTGCTACCAAGTGTGCCAAGCGAGTCCCTTAGAGTGGATGAGAAATGGGGCTTACTATAGACATATCAGAAGTGAATGGCATTCAGAGTGACCTTGACTTTGAAGATACAGACATGTGTGTTGGGCTCTGCACAGACTTGATAAGATGAGCAAGCAATCCTTCCATGCATGAAGTACTATTAGAGCTGACAAGAAATGGGCCTTACTATAGACATATCAGAAGTGAATGGCTTATGAGTGACCTTGAACTTGAAGATACTGACATGGGTGTTTGGCTCTGCAGTCTTGATACTGACATGGGTGTTAGGCTCTGCACAGTCTTGATAAGATGAGCAAACATTCCATGCATGAAGTACTTTACACATAAAAAGTCACAGAAGGATACCTCAGACCAAGTTTATAGAAGATTGTATAACAATTATCAAAGTTAAGTCCGAACAACAATTACGATACGGGCCCACTGACTGACACAAGAATAGATGGATGGACAGGGGTAATACTATATGCCCTTAAACAATTCTTCGAATAGCAGGGGTGTAAAAAGTTATGCTATTATTAGAATAATTTGAACATTTTAAATTGATGCAATATCTATGTTATTCAAAATCTTTATTCTAGTCCAGCAATAACACAAATAAATATAGCAAGATAAAATTTACAACATACGAAAACAGCATATTTTTATTTCAATTTATAAGAAGATTTGCTGATTGAATTGAATTGGGTTTAAAGAGCACCATCGCATGAAAGGTTAGATGGCGCCAGGCTCTTCCTCCATTTACATCAAGATAACCCATGGAGAATGGTCCTAGAACTTTCTTATCTGCAGAATTGCTGCAAATTCTATAGTAGAATAGAAGATATGCTGACATTCTAATCATTTTAATACTCTCAATTGATGTAATAAGAATGAAATTCAACATATTTAAGTCTAACAACAACACAAATATTACTAGACATAAAACATCATTTGCCTGCATTTATTAGAAGTTATGCTATTAAAAGAATTATTTTAACATTGTCAATTGTTGCAATCAGAATCCAAATCAACATCTTTATTCAAGTCTAGCAACATTACAATATTACTGGACAGAATTTACAGTATTGACTGAAGAAAACTGCATTTTGTCTTCTTTCCATATATATATTAATGCCATTATTGGAATCATTTTAACATGTGTCAATAAATGTTATATAAGTGTAGTCCACATTGTTTGTTCTAGTCTTACAACAATGGAAATACATATTTCCTAAACTGAACTTACAATAAATATGTCTTTATAGCAAAACAGCAATTTGTGAACATTGTTTGATAAATAATTCACTAGATCTGTAAGCCCTGAGTCACAGGTACGTGGAACACTACAGAACTGACATCGCATGAATTATTACCTATAATTTGAGCCATAGGACATGGATGTGCCCGCTTTTGCTTCACATTTAATAAGGTTATTGCCTTTCTGACATTAAATGGTTACCTGGCCAAGACACTGTGCCCATATATAATGTGACCAAGTTTATAGAAGATTTGATAACAATTATCAAAGTTAAGTCCGAACAACATTTACGATACGGGCCAACTGACTGACACAAGAATAGATGGACTGACAGGGGTAATACTATATGCCCTTAAACAATTCTTCGAATAGCAGGGGCGTAAAAAGTTATGCTATTATTAGAATAATTTTAACATTTTAAATTGATGCAATATCTATGTTATTCAAAACCTTTATTCTAGTCCAGCAATAACACAAAAAAATATTGCAAATTAGAATTTACAACATACGAAAACAGCATATTTTTATTTCAATTTATAAGAAGATTTGCTGATTGAATTGAATTGGGTTTAAAGAGCACCAACGCATGAAAGGTTAGATGGCGCCAGGCTCTTCCTCCATTTACATCAAGATAAACCATGGAGAATGAGCCTAGAACTTTCTTATCTGCAGATCTGCAGAATTGCTGCAAATGGCCTTCCTTCGTTTACATCAAGATAAAACATGGAGATGGCTTAGAACTTTCTTATCTGCAGATCTGCAGAATTGCTCCAATGAATGGAAGATATGCTGATATTAGAATCATTTTCAACATTCTCAATTGATGCATTAAGAATGCAATTCAACATATTTAAGTCTAGCAACAACACAAATATTACTAGACATAAAACAGCATTTGCCTGTATTTATAGGAAGTTATGCTATTATTAGAATCACTTTAACATCGTCAATTGTTGCAATAAGAATGCAATTGAACATCTTATTCAAGTCTAGCAACAACACAAATAAATATTACTTGACAGAATTTACAATATTGACTAAAGAAAACTGCATTTTGTTTCCTTTCCATACAAATTAATGCCATTATTGAATAAGTTTAACATGTGTCAATAAATGTTATATAAGTGTAGTCCACATTGTTTGTTCTAGTCTTACAACAATGGAAATAAATATTTCCTAAACTGAACTTACAATAAATATGTCTTTATAGCAAAACCGCAATTTGTGTACATTGTTTGGTAAATAATTCACTAGATCTGTTAGACCCGAGTCACAGGTATGCGGAACACTGCAGTGTCTGACATCGCATGAATTATTACCTATAATTTGAGCCATAGGACATGGATACGCCCGCTATTGCTTCACATTTTAATAAGGCTATTGCCTTTCTGACATTAATTGGATACCTGGCCAAGACACTGTGCCCATATACAATTTGACCAAGTTTTGAGAAGATTGGGTAACAATTATCAAAGTTAAGTCTGAACAACAATTACGATACGGGCACACTGACCGACGCAAGAATAGATGGACGGACAGGGCTAATACTATATGCCCTTAAACAATTCTTCGAATAGCAGGGGCGTAAAAAGTTATGCTATTATTAGAATAATTTTAACATTTTAAATTGATGCAATATCTATGTTATTCAAAACCTTTATTCTAGTCCAGCAATAACACAAATAAATATTGCAAGATAGAATTTACAACAAACGAAAACAGCATATTTTTATTTCAATTTATAAGAAGATTTGCTGATTGAATTGAATTGGGTTTAAAGAGCCTCAATGCATGAAAGGTTATATGGTGCCAGGCTCTTCCTCCATTTACATCAAGATAAACCATGGAGAATGGGCCTAGAACTTTCTTATCTGCTGAATAATAAATGCTGCAAATTCTATAGTAGAATAGAAGATATGCTGACATTCTAATCATTTTTACACTCTCAATTGATGTTATAAGAATGAAATTCGACATATTTAAGTCTAGCAACAACACAAATATTACTAGACATAAAAACAGCATTTGCCTCATTTATTAGAAGTTATGCTATTATTAGAATTATTTTAACATTGTCAATTGTTGCAATCAGAATCCAAATAAACAACTTTATTCAAGTCTAGCAACAACACAAATATTACTTGACAGAATTTACAGTATTGACTGAAGAAAACTGCATTTTGTCTTCTTTCCATATATATATTAATGCCATTATTGGAATCATTTTAACATGTGTCAATAAAATAACATAAGTGTAGTCCACATTGTTTGTTCTAGTCTTGCAACAATGGAAATACATATTTCCTAGACTGAACTTACAATATGTCTTCATAGCAAAGCAGCAATTTGTGTATATTGTTTGGTAAATAATTCACTAGATTTGTAAGACCCGAGTCACAGGTTTGCGAAACACTGCAGTGTCTGACATCGCATGAATTATTACCTATAATTTGAGCCATAGGACATGGATTGCCCGCTATTGCTTCACATTTTAATAAGGCTATTGCCTTTCTGACATTATTTGGATACCTCGCCAAGACACTGTGCCCATATACAGTTTGACCAAGTTTAGAGAAGACTGGATAACCATTATCAAAGTTAAGTCCGAACAACATTTACGATACGGGCACACTGACCGACGCAAGAATAGATGGACGGACAGGGGTAATACTATATGCCCTGAAACAATTCTTCGGATAGCAGGGGCGTAAAAAGTTATGCTATTATTAGAATAATTTTGACATTTTAAATTGATGCAATATCTATGTTATTCAAAACCTTTATTCTAGTCCAGCAATAACACAAATAAATATTGCAGGATAGAATTTACAACATACGAAAACAGCATATTTTTATTTCAATTTATAAGAAGATTTGCTGATTTTTAAAGAGAACCAACGCATGAAAGTTTATATGGCACCAGGCTCTTCCTCCATTTACATCAAGATATTACATGGAGAATGGGCCTAGAACTTTCTTATCTGAAGAATTGCTGCAAATTCTATAGTAGAATAGAAGATATGCTGATATTCTAATCATTTTAACACTCTCAAATGATGTAATAAGAATGCAATTCAACATATTTAAGACTAGCAACAACACAAATATTACTTGACAGAATTTACAGTATTGACTGAAGAAAACTGCATTTTGTCTTCTTTCCATATATATATTAATGCCATTATTGGAATCATTTTAACATGTGTCAATAAAATTACATAAGTTTAGTCCACATTGTTTGTTCTAGTCTTGCAACAATGGAAATACATATTTCCTAGACTGAACTTACAATATGTCTTCATAGCAAAGCAGCAATTTGTGTAGATTGTTTGGTAAATAATCCACTAGATTTTTAAGACCCGAGTCACAGGTTTGCGAAACACTGCAGTGTCTGACATCGCATGAATTATTACCTATAATTTGAGCCATAGGACATGGATGCCCCGATATTGTTTCACATTTTAATAAGGCTATTGCCTTTCTGACATTATTTGGATACCTCGCCAAGACACTGTGCCCATATACAGTTTGACCAAGTTTAGAGAAGACTGGATAACCATTATCAAAGTTAAGTCCGAACAACATTTACGATACGGGCACACTGACCGACGCAAGAATAGATGGACGGACAGGGGTAATACTATATGCCCTTAAACAATTCTTCGAATAGCAGGGGCGTGAAAAGTTATGCTATTATTAGAATAATTTTAACATTTTAAATTGATGCAATATCTATGTTATTCAAAACCTTTATTCTAGTCCAGCAATAACACAAATAAATATTGCAAGATAGAATTTACAACATACGAAAATAGCATATTTTTTATTTCAATTTGTAAGATTTGCTGATTTTTAAAGAGCACCAACGCATGAAAGTTTATATGGCACCAGGCTCTTCCTCCATTTACATCAAGATATTACATGGAGAATGGGCCTAGAACTTTCTTATCTGAAGAATTGCTGAATTCTATAGTAGAATAGAAGATATGCTGATATTCTAATCATTTTAACCTTCTCAAATGATGTAATAAGAATGCAATTCAACATATTTAAGACTAGCAACAACACAAATATTACTTGACAGATATTACAGTATTGACTGAAGAAAACTGCATTTTGTCTTCTTTCCATATATATATTAATGCCATTATTGGAATCATTTTAACATGTGTCAATAAAATTACATAAGTGTAGTCCATATTGTTTGTTCTAGTCTTGCAACAATGGAAATACATATTTCCTAGACTGAACTTACAATATGTCTTCATAGCAAAGCAGCAATTTGTGTATATTGTTTGGTAAATAATTCACTAGATTTGTAAGACCCGAGTCACAGGTTTGCGAAACACTGCAGTGTCTGACATCGCATGAATTATTACCTATAATTTGAGCCATAGGACATGGATTGCCCGCTATTGCTTCACAATTTAATAAGGCTATTGCCTTTCTGACATTATTTGGATACCTCGCCAAGACACTGTGCCCATATACAGTTTGACCAAGTTTAGAGAAGACTGGATAACCATTATCAAAGTTAAGTCCGAACAACATTTACGATACGGGCACACTGACGACGCAAGAATAGATGGACGGACAGGGGTAATACTATATGCCCTTAAACAATTCTTCGAATAGCAGGGGCGTAAAAAGTTATGCTATTATTAGAATAATTTTAACATTTTAAATTGATGCAATATCTATGTTATTCAAAACCTTTATTCTAGTCCAGCAATAACACAAATAAATATTGCAAGATAGAATTTACAACATACGAAAATAGCATATTTTTTATTTCAATTTGTAAGATTTGCTGATTTTTAAAGAGCACCAACGCATGAAAGTTTATATGGCACCAGGCTCTTCCTCCATTTACATCAAGATATTACATGGAGAATGGGCCTAGAACTTTCTTATCTGAAGAATTGCTGAATTCTATAGTAGAATAGAAGATATGCTGATATTCTAATCATTTTAACCTTCTCAAATGATGTAATAAGAATGCAATTCAACATATTTAAGACTAGCAACAACACAAATATTACTTGACAGATATTACAGTATTGACTGAAGAAAACTGCATTTTGTCTTCTTTCCATATATATATTAATGCCATTATTGGAATCATTTTAACATGTGTCAATAAAATTACATAAGTGTAGTCCATATTGTTTGTTCTAGTCTTGCAACAATGGAAATACATATTTCCTAGACTGAACTTACAATATGTCTTCATAGCAAAGCAGCAATTTGTGTATATTGTTTGGTAAATAATTCACTAGATTTGTAAGACCCGAGTCACAGGTTTGCGAAACACTGCAGTGTCTGACATCGCATGAATTATTACCTATAATTTGAGCCATAGGACATGGATTGCCCGCTATTGCTTCACAATTTAATAAGGCTATTGCCTTTCTGACATTATTTGGATACCTCGCCAAGACACTGTGCCCATATACAGTTTGACCAAGTTTAGAGAAGATTGGATAACCATTATCAAAGTTAAGTCTGGACAACATTTACGATACGGGCACACTGACCGACGCAAGAATAGATGGACGGACAGGGCTAATACTATATGCCCTGAAACAATTCTTCGAATAGCAGGGGCGTAAAAAGTTATACTATTATTAGAACAATTTTAACATTTTAAATTGATGCAATATCTATGTTATTCAAAATCTTTATTCTAATCCAGCAATAACACAAATAAATATTGCAAGATAGAATTTACAACATACGAAAACAGCATATTTTTTATTTCAATTTGTAAGAAGATTTGCTGATTTTTAAAGAGCACCAACGCATGAAAGTTTATATGGCACCAGGCTCTTCCACCATTTACATCAAGATATTACATGGAGAATGGGCCTAGAACTTTCTTATCTGAAGAATTGCTGCAAATTCTATAGTAGAATAGAAGATATGCTGATATTCTAATCATTTTAACACTCTCAAATGATGTAATAAGAATGCAATTCAACATATTTAAGACTAGCAACAACACAAATATTACTTGACAGAATTTACAGTATTGACTGAAGAAAACTGCATTTTGTCTTTCTTTCCATATATATATTAATGCCATTATTGGAATCATTTTAACATGTGTCAATAAAATTACATAAGTGTAGTCCATATTGTTTGTTCTAGTCTTGCAACAATGGAAATACATATTTCCTAGACTGAACTTACAATATGTCTTCATAGCAAAGCAGCAATTTGTGTAGATTGTTTTGTAAATAATTCACTAGATTTGTAAGACCCGAGTCACAGGTTTGCGAAACACTGCAGTGTCTGACATCGCATGAATTATTACCTATAATTTAAGCCATAGGACATGGATTGCCCGCTATTGCTTCACAATTTAATAAGGCTATTGCCTTTCTGACATTATTTGGATACCTCGCCAAGACACTGTGCCCATATACAGTTTGACCAAGTTTAGAGAAGATTGGATAACCATTATCAAAGTTAAGTCTGGACAACATTTACGATACGGGCACACTGACCGACGCAAGAATAGATGGACGGACAGGGCTAATACTATATGCCCTGAAACAATTCTTCGAATAGCAGGGGCGTAAAAAGTTATACTATTATTAGAACAATTTTAACATTTTAAATTGATGCAATATCTATGTTATTCAAAATCTTTATTCTAGTCCAGCAATAACACAAATAAATATTGCAAGATAGAATTTACAACATACGAAAATAGCATATTTTTATTTCAATTTATAAGAAGATTTGCTGATTTTTAAAGAGCACCAACGCATGAAAGTTTATATGGCACCAGGCTCTTCCTCCATTTACATCAAGATAATACATGGAGAATGGGCCTAGAACTTTCTTATCTGAAGAATTGCTGGAAATTCTATAGTAGAATAGAAGATATGCTGATATTCTAATCATTTTAACCTTCTCAAATGATGTAATAAGAATGGAATTCAACATATTTAAGACTAGCAACAACACAAATATTACTTGACAGAATTTACAGTATTGACTGAAGAAAACTGCATTTGTCTTCTTTCCATATATATATTAATGCCATTATTGGAATCATTTTAACATGTGTCAATAAATGTTATATAAGTGTAGTCCACATTGTTTGTTCTAGTCTTGCAACAATGGAAATACATTTTTCCTAGACTGAACTTGCAATATATCTTTATAGCAAAGCAGCAATTTGTGTAGATTGTTTGGTAAATAATTCACTAGATTTGTAAGACCCGAGTCACAGGTTTGCGAAACACTGCAGTGTCTGACATCGCATGAATTATTACCTATAATTTGAGCCATAGGACATGGATGCCCCGATATTGTTTCACATTTTAATAAGGCTATTGCCTTTCTGACATTATTTGGATACCTCGCCAAGACTGTGCCCATATACAATTTGACCAAGTTTAGAGAAGACTGGATAACCATTATCAAAGTTAAGTCCGAACAACATTTACGATACGGGCCCACTGACTGACACAAGAATAGATGGACGGACAGGGGTAATACTATATGCCCTTAAACAATTCTTCGAATAGCAGGGGCGTAAAAAGTTATTCTATTATTAGAATAATTTTAACATTTTAAATTGAAGCAATATCTATATCATTCAAAACCTTTATTCTAGTCCAACAATAACACAAATAAATACTGCAAGACAGAATTTTCAATAATAGACTTCTTATAAAGAGTATTATTTTGTATTTACAACAAATCATACTTCATCATTTTAATGTGTCAATTAGTCTACGAATGAAGTCTAAATTGTTTGTTCTAGTCTTGCAACAATGGAAATACATATTTCCTAGAATGAACGTACAATAATGTCTTTAAAGCAAAACATCAATTTGTGTAGATTACTAGATCACTAGAACTGTAAGACTTGAGTCACAGGTTCGCAAAATACTGCAGCATCTGACATCAAATGAATTATTACCTATAATTTGAGGCATGTCTTTTTAATTGATAAAATATGAATGTTATTCAAACCCTTTACTCAAAACTAGCAACAACACAAATAAACATTGCTTGGCAGAATTTATGATATAACTGAAGAAAACACTAACGGAAGAAAACACAAAAAAAAAAATTCAATTTATAAGAATATATATGAATATATTAGAATTATTTTAATGTTGTCATTTGTTGCAATATGAATGCATTTGTTTGTATTTATAAGAAGTTATGCTATTATTAGAATTATTTCAACACTGTCTAGTGTTGAAATATGAATGCAATTCAACATCTTATTCAAGTCTAGCAGCAACATATTACTCAACAGAATTGACAATACTGACATAAGAAGACTGCATTTGTTTCATTTTATATATATAAACTATAAATGCATTTTAACATGTGTCAATAGGGATAAATCTGGGCTAAATCTCAGTGATGTCATATATTGTGTAAACCACTCAAGACGATGTCCGACATAATATACCCATACTTTTTGTATAGGTAAGGTGTAAGTAACTGTTTGTCCGAAATCATAATGACCGTTTCAATTTATGTAGAACAAACTATCATCGAGACTGAGCCCTATAAATGTTATATTGAATGTAGTCCACATTGTTCTAGTGTGGCAACAATGGAAATACATGTTTCTTAAGACTGAACTTACAATATGTCTTTATGAAACAAAGGCAATTTGTGTAGTGTTTGGTAAATAATTCATTAGATCTGTAAGACCTGAGTCACAGGTATGTGGAACACTGCAGCATCTGACATCGCATGAATTATTACCTATAATTTGAGCCATTGTTTTTAATTTATAAAAAGTGATGCTGTTATTAAAATCATTTTAACAGTTTCAATTTATGCAATATGAATGTTATTCAAAATCTTTATTCAAGTCTAGCAACAATACAAATAAATACGTTAAGACAGAATTTACAACATTACTGAAGAAAACAGCATTTTTGTGTTGCAATTTATATGAGATATGCTGATAATAGCATCCTTTTAACATTGTGAATTGATGCAATATGAATGCAATTCAACATATTTAAGTCTATCAACAACACAAATAAATAGACATAATATAGCATTTGATTGTATTTAAAAGAGGTTATGCTATTATTAAAAAATTATTTTAACATTGTGAATTGTAGCAATAAGAATGCAATTCAACATCTTTATTCAAGTTTAGCAACAACACAAATATTACAATATTGACTGAAGAAAACAGCATTTTGTTTTCATTTTATATAAAAATAATTCCATTATTGAAATATGAATGCGAAATATGAATGCAATTCAATATTTTGTTTAAGTCAAGCAATCACAAAAATAATTTTACAAAACAAAATTAACAACATCTAACTTGAAACTAGAATTGTATCCATAAGACACGGATGCCCCCACTACTGCTTCATATATTATTAAGGAAATTGTTTTTTGAACAACAGTAATTGCGTGAAATTTTATTATTCCATATTCCAAGGAGCATAACTCTGAAATGAGAGAGTCGATGGGGCCTGATTATTGAACTTGACCGACACATTATGCCCATATACAATTTTGATTAGGTTTGGAGAAGATTGGATAACACTTACCCAAGTTAAAGCCCAGACAACTTTAATTTCATGAAGTTGTACTTTTCCAAGGGGTGTAACTCTGGAATTACCATGGCGATAGGGCCAATTAATGAACTTGGCCGGGACATTGTGCCCATATACAAATTGACTTAGTAACATTTTTGGTACAAATGCACGGACAGAGGTAACACTATATATGCCTTTTATATGCATAAAAAACTTCAGAAATCACAGCAATGTTTTTTCAAGAAGATATCATTGTTATTGGAATCATTTAAACATTTTTCAAAAACTAAATTCTAGGCTACAATGGAAAATGTATTGCTAGACCAAATTTACAATATTGAGATAAGAAAACAGCATTTTCTGTATACATATGAAGTTATGCTGTTATTGGATCATTTTAACATTGTCAATTGATTCAATATATAAAATGTAATGCAACATCTTTATTTAAAGTAGCTATCCCGCCAACATTAGCCAAATTTTACAACATATATACACCATTTCTAAACCTACTGGTTACAAGGTATATATGTTACATAATTTGAGAAACCAAAATCTATAGACACAATATAAACGACTTTAACCAGCCTAATTCATTTTAGGCATAATCAATCATGGGTATTTTAAAAACCAGGGGAAAATTCTATACTTTTAATCGGCACATATATATAAGAATATGACCTGAACAGTTTTGATAAACGGTTTTGTAGTGTAATTTTGCCTTTATCTGGCGGATTAGTTTCTTTAAGTCTAGCAACTACACAAATAAATATTGTTAGAATTTACAAAAACAGCATTTTTTTAATTTAATTTATAAGAACTTTTGCTGCTATTGGATTCACATTTTCAAATGATATCAATATGAATATCTTTATTCAAGTCTAGTAACTACACAAATAATTATTACTAGACAGAATTTACAATTATAGTGAGTTAAGAAAACAGTATTTTTTTAATTCATATCTTATGCTGCTATTGGAATCATTTTAACATCAATTGTCAATAGATTTAATTCGAAGGTAACTCAATATCTTAATTCTAGTCTAGCAAATCAATATGGCTACTCCTCCTGAACATCTCAACAGTTTTTGATGTTGTAGGAAATATCAGTATGAAGTCTAGTTATCATTTCGTCATGCTGTTCCGGTCCATTACCTTTTCGCAGAATTATGGGCTCGTTTTAGCTGATAGCTTTCGGAGGTGGCATTCGTTTAATTTAATATACATGTTATTCTTGATATTTATTCAAGTATAGCAATGACTTCACTGCCCCAGATAGCATTTGCAACTGTAATGGTATTTCACTCAAATAAAAAATAATTGAAAATAATCAATAACTCGAAAAAAAAAAAACAAGAGCTGTCAGATGACAATCTGCTCGACTTTCAAGGCCTTGTCTATTTATTGGAAAAATAAGTTGAAAGGGGCATAAATCTGCAAACATTCATGACAGAGTTATGAAACTTGTCTGTACCAAATGAAAGTGAATAATAATAACATGTATAAAGTTTTATCGAGTTTTAGCGTTTTCTGGGATGTGAGATTACCGTAAAAGGTTAACAGATACTGACATTGAAGCAAGCAGAATAAAAAAATGTGTGTGTATCTGGAACGAATGTCTGAAAAATTATTTGAGTAACTGACTATATTCAACCCTTAAACTGCTACATATATATAATGGGACAATTCTTTTTTTGAATTAAGACCATTACATTTATGTGACAAAGGGGTGTTTTGGGGGAAATTACTGATCAGCAGCCAGACATTGTTAACCATCAGCCTGCGGGTAAAGGGTTAACTGAGTGAAGTATATGGATACACTGTTTATCTGGGGCACTGATGACAAGTGTATTGCTAAACAGAATTTACAATATTTACCTAGAAAACAGCATTTATTTTATTTATAACAAGGTATGATGCTAATTTTAACATTGTCAATGGATGAATATGAATATTCTATTCAACATCTGTAGTTTATAAGAACAACTAAAACAGGACCCCAAAGAAGACCTGTATAAATATACTTGTTTAAGGCTGTATAGTGTCCAAAAGGTTCTAATGATAGACATTTGACACATTTGGTGGTAAATATAAGCTCACCTGGCTGAATCGCCTGGCTGAAGCTGAATCGCCTGGCCTTCAGCCATAATAAGAGCTAATAAATATTGCAGTTATAATCAATGTGATTAAAACACTAAAAGTACATATCATAATTTATCTAAAACATTAATCAGTTCTATACATATATATAAATAAAGAACTTGCAATATCTCTTAAAGGGTCCATCAGGATTTGGAGGCTAAATATACCAAAATTATAAACAGTTGTCATGTGGAATACCTCTGCCTAATCTAGCCGCGATGTTCGCATTACAATACTTTATACAAATTTGTTGCCGCTCCTTAGTTTAAAATAACTTTACCCTCGGGCATAACCGTAGTTAAGAAATACCTTCAGGTTTTTTATTTATTTGTTCAGTGTAATTTCTTTTGGCTTATTTCATTTCTGTCAATTTAATACAGAAATAATGTTTTAAATGATTCTGAAAAACTACCAATCCTGATGAAATTCCTTTAATTTACATGATATTGATGCACAGTTATAATTCACAGAAAAAAAAAGTTGTTATGGTTATGAAATTGTTCTTAGAAAACAGGGACACATATGCCTCTGTTGGAAGCTACATTTATGTTCTTTATATGCCATTGTCACCATTAACCATCACGAGTGATTACATCATCAACAACATTCTTAATCACATAGGGTTAAATTTTCACTTAGGCTAAGAGGTTAGCATTAGAGAAACATTTATACTGTCAAAACCATATTTATTATACAGAAATGTGCACATACCCTGCATATTAATATTTACAAATTTAAAGTAAGCAATTTTGTAAAATTTGGGTATTATTTATCTTGCTTATAAAATCATGTGGAGTTGTACAAAATCTATAAAGTGGTCTTTGGTAAGTGAACAAGTTCACATCCTACTGTGCCCTTGGTGAAATAACTAGAAATCCAAGTGCAGACAATGTTGTTTCATTGAGGGAATTCTCCTCTTGGCACAATGGCAAGCAGACTATAACCCTTAGAACTGCACCATTGTGAGGCTCTGTTAGGAGCTATAGAACTTGAGTATGCAATGCAAGCAGCATTGTTAGGGACTTGCATAATGGCAGAGGGACTATTATATTTAGAGCTACAGAGAGAACTAGAAACCTTAGTCAACACAAGGTCTGCAGAGGAATCACCTAATGTGGAATTACCAGGGAGTACAAAGTATAAGAGATTCATGGTGCTACCTTACAAGGGAGTACAAAGTATTAGAGGTTTCTGGCGCGTAACCCTTACCAGGGAGTACAAAGTATTAGAGGTTCCTGGTGCTACCCTTAACAATAAATATGGATTCCAAAACTGATCAATATTAAAAAATAAATTTCCTTGGATCACCACAGAAATTAAAGTTTTAATGAAAAAGCCAGGCAAGCTATACAAGAAAAAGAAGAAATCAGCAGACAAGAAGCATACTATTAAATTTAAAACCACCAAGTATCTATTTCAAAGAAAACAAAGGCATATTGGTCATACACAGGAGGAGACAATCGTTCTGAAACCAGAAAGCCCAAACATCAGAAGAATCGAACAAAGGAACCTCCATGATATGACATACATTAAAAAAACAAATAGACATACAACAGCAACATCACAGCACTTAAAGGTAATGTAATACTAGCATCCTAAATTGACAATTTAAATTCATCTTAGAGGAATCCATAATTACCAGAAAGTTTTTGAAAAGCTCAGGAGATTTCTCTACTGTCTCAGATATAGACATCAACAGAAATGAAGTGCAGAAACTTCTAAACAGCTTCAATTCACACAAAGCAGCTAGTACTGACAATATAAAACCAACAGCAGATCTCACCTATACTGACTATCATCTTCAGACAGAGGTGAGTTCCCAGATACATAGAGAACAGCTCTTATGAAACCAGCCTTCGAAAAAAGGACAGAAGTACGCGGTAGAGAACTACAGGCCCATCTCTCTGATATATGTGTGTGCTACAAAATCCTCAAACACATTGCAATCAGCCATGAACATGCAGCTAAACACAACATCCTCTTCTTATTGCAGCAGGACTTGTGCAAGGGCAGATCATGTAAAACACAGCTGCTGAAATTCACTGACGATATAACAGCAAATATGGAAAATGACAAACAGACAGGCATCCTTATTATGCACTTCATGGTGTTTTATAAAGTCAGCTACATCAAGCTAATGCACTAACTCCACCACTATGTATGGAATATTAGGAAAACAACCGGATAGATAAATGCATTTCTAATAGATCACAGGTAGTTGTTGCTGAAGAATTATCGTTGGACAAGACCAGCGTCGAATCAGGAGTACCTCAGGGATAAGTATATAGTACTAGGACAGGGATAGTACTAGGACCAAGCCTATTCATTTCTACATCAACCCACAACGTTGACTTGGTAGATGAGATGGAAAATGGACTTTCACCCGGACATATGCAACATCCTTACCATTACCGTAAAGAGAAACGACATCATCCAAGACTATGTTCTACACAAGCAAGTCCTGCAGCATGTGACTTCACCACAGTATTTAGGATTAGGATCGCATTCGACATTTGTATGGACTAATCGACCATCAGATTCCAGTCATATGAAAGATCACCCTCAGATCTGTCCAAGTCAAGGCCCAAGCAGACCATATGCATACAAGCTCGAGATATTACAAAGGCTGACAGTGCACATTGTCACCAATCGCTACGGTGATAGATCAAGCAACGTTGAGATGATACAAGACAAACTGGAAGAGCCTTGAAAATCGCAGACAGGTTTTTAGCTTAAGACTGATCATGATGTACAATATCAACAATCAGATAGAAGCCATTAAAAAAAATTGATAGGTTCAACGCCTCTGTCTCACCAGACATATGCTTCCAAAATCCTTTCAATTCCCAACATCTTGCTATGATTTATGAAAGAGGTCTTTCTTTTGCCCTACAATCAAGGATTGAAACAGCCGTCCATCAGATAAAGTCTCAGTTGGGTTTCTAGAGTTTTTTTTGACAACAGAATTGTTTCATTTTTTCCATTCTTGTAGATATGTATATAATGTAGGATTTAAGATGGTAACATACCAAATTATTTTTTTTCATATTTTTTCTGTCATTTGTGATCATTTTTTGTTGTCAACAAAATAGGGGGTATGGGTAGCTCTGAGTAGAATTTATCCTTTTTCTATAGAATAAATCAGATTTTTGTTTTTCAGTAGTGGAATACATATATAAAAGTAGATACTGAGCTAATTTTATTTTCGATCTCCATGTCAATATTGTGTGTACAATATTTTACATTGAAAATGTCAAAATAACTCTAAAATGGGTGTAATTTAAAGAATTTTTAATAAAAAATCATTAGAAGCCTGGTGACATACATTTTTTTTTACTTGTTTTGAAAGAAATGTCATAGGACCTTGACATATACAAGTTTTAAAAAAAGTTGATCATTAGAACATAATTTTTTATCTTGAATTAATTTTTCGGTAAAAACAAAAGTGGGTGGGGTACGGTCCGTATATGTTTGCTTTTTAAAGTAAAAAGACGAATGAGGATTGCAATTGTTTTTGTATGATTTGAAAGATATGTATATATGCAATCAAAAATGAATTGTTGTTTTTCAATAAACTTAATGTTATGAAAACAATTGTGAAAATGTTCAATGACTATATTTTTCCTATTTTTAGTGAAATTTTGAAGTTAGAATTATGTGCCTTCTTCAATGACGTCTAGTAGGAAAAAAAAGTGTGGTGACCTAGCCTTTTTTTGATAATTTTGAATCTAAATTATACCAAAGAAGCTTTAAGTATGAATTTAAAAAAAATCTCATCACTACGTCCTTTCCAGCCAACCTCCTTAAACACAGAACTCAATATGGACTGGGACGTCGACGTGATTACATAAGCTCTCTTATTCTTCTTCGAATAGTCGAGATAAAAGGTATTTTGTTATTAAAAGAACAATTTTTTAAATGTTTCTTCAAGGTTCTTTTTTTTTTAAATTATGACAGGGACACATGGCCTATGTCTGTTTTCGAAGCACTGAAAAAAACACAAAAAAAACTTAAACATTTGTATTCTTCAAGTTTTTTACTTACTTGAAAAGCAACCAGTCAACTTTCGTCAAACCTGAACAACGCTACACAACCAACTTCAGGTCTCCCCGACTATAATCATCCAGCAGCTTGTACGATTGGATGGCGGAATCCATGATCCGGGTACCTGTGGTAAATTAAGATTACAGAATATACTTATTCTGACAATATTGAAAGTATCTTCAGTGATAAAGGAGACAATTCTATATTTAAGATATTTCGGTACCACTTGTCAAAAGAAACTTTTGTGCTAAAAGGTGCTAATGTTGAAGTCCATGGGTGGCAATATCTAGAAAAAACATTACTTGTCCTTTAAAGCATGAATGTATTCTCACTTGTCTATATAACACAAAAGGCTTATGTTTCCTTAAAAATGCACATGTCCATATTCCTAAAAGCCCATCGTGTTTTACAATGAATTTCACAACCCCAGAAGACCAGGTTGAAAAAAATTAAACAAGAATATCGGCAGAACCGATGGATGCTAACCGAAATGACAACTATCAACAACTTATCATATGGCCTTGTATCTCCCAGTATGTATTCAATTGGCAGTTCCATTAGTATTTTATGACAAACTCCAGACAAGAATTACAAATATAAAATTACAAAGGGCAATAACGCAAATTTTAATGAAGATTGGTTGTAGATCTCTGCATTTTCTCTCATTGCCTTTTACCATTGTGTGAAGTTTCATTGAAGTCCCATTAGTAGTTTTTGAGTTATGCTCCAGAAAAGAACTTTAAGTATAAAATTCCAAAGGGCAATAAGTATTTTGAATTAAGATACAGTTCTTACACTCTGCACTTCCTCTCATTACCCTCTATCATTGTGTGGCCTTTATTTGTAGTCCCCATAAGTAGTTTTGAATTTATGCTCCAAACATTTTAAGTAAAAAATTACAAAGTGCAACAACTCTAATTTGAATAAAGACAGAGTTCTTGCACTCTGTACTTTCTCTCATTGCCCTCATCCATACAGTACTGGTAAGATGAAAAATTAATGAAGTAACAATGGACAAGTTTCGTTCCGATATCTCATTCCCAACTGAAATTATTGAGCGGAACCCAGTTTTCTATTTTTAGTAACAGTGACTTTGACCTTGACCCCAGTGACCCCAAAGGCAATCCAAACCTTCCTTTCCATATAGGCTACCTACCCTGCAAGTTTCATCGCAATACCCCATTGCTAACAAAATAATTGAGCGGAAACCAAGAGTATGATGCCGCCCAACCGCCACCCGCCAAACGACATACCCCAATCTAATAACCAGGTTTTCCAAGGAATCTACCAAACAAGGTTTTATGAGAAAACAACTCAAGTGAGCCATTGGTTCATGAGAAGAAGTCGTTTAAAGATGTTTTTTTATTTTTAGTAAATATTTTGGCCAGTAGAGCTAAAGATCACTGCATTCTACATAAATCTGATGTTTAGATGGGGTTGATATTGTAACAAAAACATGTCTCCCCCCACCCCCACACTCTCAGTGTCATGGACAAACATCATGGATATGTACCTGTTTAGACTGAGGATCTGCTGATCTAATAGCTACCGAGCATGAAATGCTTGGTTTACTGTGATTATAGTGCAGTCTATGCCAATGAATGGTTTACTGTGATTATAGTGCAGTCTATGCCAATGAATGGTTTACTGTGATTATAGTGCAGTCTATGCCAATGAATGGTTTACTGTGATTATAGTGCAGTCTATGCCAATGAATGGTTTACTGTGATTATAGTGCGGTCTATGCCAATGCTTGGTTTACTGTGAGTGCAGTCTATGCCAATGCTTGGTTTACTGTGATTATAGTGCGGTCTATGCCAATGCTTGGTTTACTGTGATTATAGTGCAGTCTATGCCAATGCTTGGTTTACTGTGATTATAGTGCAGTCTATGCCAATGCTTGGTTTACTGTGATTATAGTGCGGTCTATGCCAATGCTTGGTTTACTGTGATTATAGTGCAGTCTTTGCCAATGAATGGTTTACTGTGATTATAGTGCAGTCTATGCCAATGAATGGTTTGCATGCTCTGCTGTTACACTATAGCCATGCACTCTCATACTGTAGTCCACGTGCATACGACCTTGGACCTCTAAGTGTGACCTTGAACAGACATGGCTGGAAGTTGCGCTCTGAACTTCGTCTCGATATGTGCCAAGTTATTTCAAAATCCCTCAAGCGGTTCAAGAGATGTGGAGCTGACACAAAAAATATGTGCAAATGACCTTCAACCTCTAAGTGTGACCTTGACCTTAAATGGACGTGGCTGGAAGTTGCACTCTGCACGTCGTCTCGATATGGTGAACAGTTGTGCCAAATTATTTCTTACATACATGAGGGGAGACATAACTGTTTTCAAACAATCTTTTAATTCTGAGTTGACCGCACAATTAACATCTACATTATACTTACAATAGGTATTGTTCTTTTGTGACAGTCTTTCTTCTCTTACGCTTCACATACACTGGATTCAGACATTAGGCTTCCCATACACTGGACTCCGACACAAAGTCTCCTGAATGAAATGTATGTTCTATCAATTTATATAATAGTAATTTATAATAATACGTCTTCTGCAGCGATCATGATAATCAATGTGTCTGTATATGGATAGTTATAAGCGACCATATTTATTTACTTTAAATGGATCTAGATAGTGTAGGGAAGGTGCGTCTCATGAACGTAATGTTTCTGTTAAAATTAATTGGTCTTTATATGTTATAGATGCTGAACACATCTGTGAAGTTTCAATCCATCATGTAAAGTAGTTTCAGAGATACAAGCTTTATTACATACCAAACTTTAACCAAATTTTTTTTAAGTATAAAAGGGGCCATAATTCTGCTAAAATAAAAGAATCTGTAATAGACTATGGCTCTATGATGTTGTCTAATTATGTCAAATACATCTGTGAATTTGTAATCCATTATGTAAAGTAGTTTCAGAAATATAAGCTTACATAGTAAATTTGGTTACAAAACTTTAACCAAATTTGCTAAGTATAAAAGGGGCCATAATTTTGTTAAAATAAAAGCATGATTTATAGAACCCGACTCTTTGATGTTGTCAATACATGTGTGAAGATTCAAACCATTATGTTAAATAGTTTCCAAGATACAAGCTTACTTATAAAACTTTAACCGGACGCAGATGCGGACGACGACGACGATTGACGACAATAGCTATTTTTTTCTTTGAAAAAGTCTAGCTAAATTACCCCTGCCTACCTGCTTTACATTCAACAGCTAACCAATCTGCAGGTTTTGATTGGCTGTAAATATTAACAATTAAGTTTGACCTTTGCAGTAATGACATGGCACTTGCATTTAGCTCAAATTGTATGTTAGTAGTTTCATTTAAAGAAAACTTAACCCGAAATTACTACAAAACCATTATTGCATTAATGCATGTGTGCCTATTAAAAGTGTAGATTTATTCATGTGTACCTAAAATACCTATAAATGAATATGCGTAAAAGGAATCAAGAGTTAGTAACTCGTAATTAGATGGTTTGGCGTTTAAGACATTTATATTGTAGTTATAGAATTCGGATTCGCCACAAATGTAAGGCACATATATACATTATCGTTAATTAGCTTTGAAACGGTGTACATCTTTAGTAAAACGTACCTGCTGTTGGCGGGATAGCGGTTTTAATTCTTAGCAAGCTGTGAAAATAGAAACATTAAATTCATATGCACATGGTAGCTCTCTAACATACCTCCAATTCGCATTGACTGCGAGGTTCAAAGTTTGCCATCAAATTCTAGTCGCATAAGTTATTAAAAGGCTCTGGCCACCATCGAATTCTTGCTTCACAGAAGAGGTAGAAAGGCTAGTAGTATCAAACAGATCCAGATTTCCAGAAAAACATTCACTTTCATGCTAAATTGCCAACTGTTACAATTCTGAGATCTGTAAACAAAACATCCACATAAAAATACTACATTAAAGGTAAAACAAAATCAGTAATACTTAAGTTTAGGACCTTGTATATAATTATGTCAGGATATCTTCCTTTGTTCATTAACCTATACTGTGTTGATGAGCCGTTAAACAACATTGAAGATTCCTTTTAATGATTTTCGATAGAAATTTGCCTGTGAATGTTGGTTTCTATTCACTTACCTTATAATCACTTTGGGAACATGACATTAAAATATATCATCAATACCGGTAACCCCTACCTACTTGCTTTATCATTCAGCAGCGAACCTACATGTTTTGTTTGGCTGTAAATATTAACAATTAAGTCTACTAAACCTTTGCAGGCATGAAATCGCTATGTTCAGCTGTTTACGTTATTTAGAGTCTAGATTTATTTACGTGTACTTGAAAATACCCATTATTGAATATGTGTAAAATTAAGAGTTGGTAACTCGTAATTAGATGCTTTGGCATTGATAACAATAGGGTGATGTTTATATTGTAGTTATAGAGTTCAGCTTTGAAATATATATATATATATAAGTTACATATGTACCTTATCATAAGTAGGCTTTAAAACAGTGTACATCTGCTGTAACATGTGCCTGTTGTTGGCAGAATAGTGGCTTTAAGGGTGCCCTCTGGTGAATATCAGAACAGTAAGATTTTTTTTTATTTCCCTGTTTTTTATGAAGACTAACATATTACTAGTTAGTTTCTGGAAAAATAATGATGGGTCGGTGATATAACTTTTTCGCAAAATTAATCTTTAGTAATACACTCTCACAGTGTGGTTTTAAATTCTGAATCAGCTGAAAATTGTGTATGGCAACTTATATGTGTGTAGTATGGTTTGCAGAAAGGTATTGATTTTCCGTCTTTTTTAATGTAATAGTTCATACTTTAGGACGAAAAATTAAGAGTTGTGGTATTTTTATCACCATCTGAACAATTATTACATCCCTTGTCATTACCCAACCCAGTTTACTATAAATTGCATTTTTAAATTTGTGATAAATCAATTTTTCATGATAAAGGAACAGTTAACTTTTTGAGATATTTTGTCTACAATATATATAAGACCTGAGTTTTAGAATGAAATAATAAAAATTGGGGGTCGGTGTGCATATAAGAAAGATATTCAATAAAAACTGAGAAAAAAATGTGCTTTTTTAGATTTCGACGAGCTCTGACATATAACGGCATAGGTCTGTAACAAATAATAGGAACAATACTTTGTATTGCTGTCTCTGTATATCCTAACACATGTCTTTGTAATAAGGTTTAAATTAAGTGAATATCTTAAACGGTTTTAGAGAAATACCATCTTTTGTACCCCTACCCCCCATTTTGGCTTATGTTAAAAATTGTCAATTTTGGGCCCAAAATGTGAGGTAAAAAAAAAATTCTAAAAAATGTTCATTTTTTTTGCACTAAAATATCCCTATTGGGCATGAGTTTGTTACTGTATAATTATTTTTTCCAGTTTTATTATAATTTTTGAAATATAACAAATGTAAATTTCCGGAAGTGCAAAAATCCAAAACCTCAGCAGTGGTCACCCTTAAGGCTTAGCAAAGTTGTGAAAATACAGTAAATTCATTCTATTGCACAGTAGCTCTAACATACCCCCAATTGCTATGACTCTATGAGGTTCAAAGGGTCAGGCTGTCATTAAATTCTAGTTCCACAGAAGAGATGAAAATACTCTAGCCACCAACTAATTCATGCTCCCCAGAAATGGTAGATAGGCTAGTACTATCAAACAGATCCTGACTTCCAGAAAACCACTCATGTCCATGCTTAATTGCCAACTGTTACAATGCCTTGACCTGTAAACAAAACATCGATATAAAAATACTACATGCATAAAAGGTTAAACAATATTAGTTGTACTCTTTTAAGTTTAGGACCTTGCAAAAGCATTAGTATCATACAAATAGAAAGAAATATATTGTGTTTGACATATTTTTTTAACTTTGCAATTAACAAGTATGTGTATTTTTTTTTTTTTTGTTTGTTACCGAAACATTCCTTGCAACAATTTTCGCCCTTGAATGTTGGCTTACCTTATAATCACTTTGGGAACGTGACATTTAAATATATCATTAATTACCGGTAACCCCTACCAACCTCTTTACCACTCAGCAGAAACCAACATGCAGGTTTTGATTGGCTGTAAATATTAGGCCATCCTTAAAACATTGTTGGTTTGCAGTGCGCGACCGACTCAATCAAATGGCCGCGACTCAAAACTTTTTTTTTGGTGTTTCATGACGCCGATTTATTTTTTCTCGATCTTTTCCAGTAGATTTTTTCTTTGCGGTTCATATAAACGATACTGGTTCCCCTCGATGTTGCATAATTCGCCCATGACCAAATATGGGTGAAGTAATAAGATGCATAATGCTATAACAAATCCCAAACCAAAATTATAGATATATACATGCTTACATGCAAACCTAGATCTGCCTTTATTGCACATTTTATAGGTCATCACAATTTGGGTTCCATGGGAGCCCAGAATTTGCAGAAGACAAAATTACTTATCCAACCCTTTACAACATACTATAAGGAAACCAATTCCAAAATTTAGTTCAGCTAGGACAAAAAATGTAAGAGATATAGACCTGTAAACACAGCTTACACGCAAAATTTGATGTGAAACAGACATATTTTAAGGGCCATCAGAATTTGGGTTCCATGGGAGCCCAGGGGTTACAGGAACCAAAATTACTTAAGCAGCCCTTACGATAATGCTATAAGGAAGCTAATGGCCAAATTTGGTTGTGCTAGGGTAAGAATTGTAAGAGATATAGTCTTGTAAACACAGCTTACACGCAAAATTTGATGTGAAATGGGGTACATTTTATGGGCTATCATAATTTGCGTTCCATGGGAGCCCATGGGTTACAGGAACCAAAATTGCTTATGCAGCCCTTAAGATAATGCTACAAGGAAGCCCATGAACAAATTTGGTTGTGGTAGGACAAGAAATGTAAGAGATATAGACTTGTAAACACAGCTTACACGCAAACCTTGATGTGGGACGCCATGGGGGAATGGGTCCGGGTCCCTCAGAGGGGTGAATTTTCGCGTCAATTTCAGTAAAAGGGGGAATTTTGCATGAAAGTTCAAAAATCCATTACACATTATGATATCATCAATATAAAATGAAATCATGCTGATTAAATAGATATATAACACTAAATAGACAAATAAAGCAAAGACTTAAGCATACAATAACACAATTTTATTGTTGTTTATGCCAACCAATATACATTTAACAACAAATGGGTTCAAAACAGACTTGCCCCGAAAAATATGTATGTTGACTAGCTGTAAGAGTTAGACTATGTTCAAAAAGTACCAATGACAGTTATGTCATTTACTTTGTTCAACTTTCTTCAACACAAGCACAATTAACACTTAGTTCTCTTAAAATTCTAGCCTTCTGTCTTTCAGTTTATTTATTTTTTATTTTTAGCTCTACTGGCCAAGGGCCAGCAGAGCTTATGGGATGGTGTGTTGTCCGTCTTCCGTCGTCCGTCGTCCGTCCGTCCGTCGTCCGTCCGTTAACTTTTGCTTGTGTACACTCTAGAGGCCACATTTCTGATGCAATCATCATGAAACTTTGTCAGAATGTTTGTCTCAATGAAATCTCGGTCAAGTTCGAAAATGGGTCATGTGGGTTGAAAAACTAGGTCACTAGGTCAAATATTGGAAAAACCTTGTGTACACTCTAAAGGCCATATTTTTGACCCGAGCTTGATGCAACTTTGTCAGAATGTTTGTCTTAATTATATCTTGGTCAAGTTTGAAAATGGGTCACATGGGGTTAAAAACTAGGTCACTAGGTCAAATACTTGAAAAACCTTGTGTACACTCTAGAAGCCGTATTTCTGACCCAATCTTGATGAAACTTTGTCAAAATGTTTGTCTTAATTATATCTTGGTCAAGTTCAAAAATGGGTCACATGGTGTTAAAAACTAGGTCACTAGGTCAAACTTTGGAAAAAACGTGTGTACACTCTAGAGGCCATATTTTTGACCTGATCTTGATGAAACTTTGTCAGAATGTTTGTCTTAATGAAATCTCGGTCAAGTTCAAAAATGGGTCATGTGGGTCAAAAACTAGGTCACTAGGTCAAATACTTGAAAAAACTTGTGTACACTCTAGAGGTCATATTTGTTACCCAATCTTGATGAAACTTTGTCAAATTGTTTATCTTAATTATATCTTGATCAAGTTCGAAAATGGGTCACATAAAGTTAAAAACTAGGTCACTAGGTCAAATATTGGAAAAACCTTGTGTACACTCTAGAGGCCATATTTTTGACCCGAGCTTGATGCAACTTTGTCAGAATATTTATCTTAATTGTTGGTCTCAATGAAATCTCGGTCAAGTTCGAAAATGGGTCATCTGGGGTCAAAAACTAGGTCACTAGGTCAAATATTGGAAAAACCTTGTGTACACTCTAGAGGCCATATTTTTGACCCGAGCTTGATGCAACTTCGTCAGAATGTTTGTCTTAATTGTATCTTGGTCAAGTTTGAAAATGGGTCACATGGGGTTAAAAACTAGGTCACTAGGTCAAATACTTGAAAAACCTTGTGTACACTCTAGAAGCCGTATTTCTGACCCAATCTTGATGAAACTTTGTCAAAATGTTTGTCTTAATTATATCTTGGTCAAGTTCAAAAATGGGTCACATGGTTTTAAAAACTAGGTCACTAGGTCAAACTTTGGAAAACCGTGTGTACACTCTAGAGGCCATATTTTTGACCCGATCTTGATGAAACTTTGTCAGAATGTTTGTCTCAATGAAATCTCGGTCAAGTTCAAAAATGGGTCATGTGGGGTCAAAAACTAGGTCACTAGGTCAAATACTTGAAAAAACTTGTGTACACTCTAGAGGTCATATTTGTTACCCAATCTTGATGAAATTTTGTCAAATTGTTTATCTTAATTATATCTTGATCAAGTTCGGAAATGGGTCACATGAAGTTAAAAACTAGGTCACTAGGTCCAATATTGGAAAAACCTTGTGTACACTCTTAGAGGCCATATCTTTGACCAGAGCTTGATGCAACTTTGTCAGAATGTTTGTCTTAATTATATCTTGGTCAAGTTTGAAAATGGGTCATCTGGGTCAAAAACTAGGTCACTAGGTCAAATATTGGAAAAACCTTGTTTACACTCTAGAGGCCATATTTTTGACCCGAGCTTGATGCAACTTTGTCAGAATGTTTGTCTTAATTATATCTTGGTCAAGTTTGAAAATGGGTCACATGGGTTAAAAACTAGGTCACTAGGTCAAATACTTGAAAAACCTTGTGTACACTCTAGAAGCCGTATTTCTGACCCAATCTTGATGAAACTTTGTCAAAATGTTTGTCTTAATTATATCTTGGTCAAGTTCAAAAATGGGTCACATGGTTTAAAAAACTAGGTCAGTAGGTCAAACTTTGGAAAAAACGTGTGTACACTCTAGAGGCCATATTTTTGACCCGATCTTGATGAAACATTGTCAGAATGTTTGTTTCAATATAATCTCGGTCAAGTTCAAAAATGGGTCATGTGGGGTCAAAAACTAGGTCACTAGGTCAAATACTTGAAAAAACTTGTGTACACTCTAGAGGTCATATTTGTTACCCAATCTTGATGAAATTTTGTCAAATTGTTTATCTTAATTATATCTTGATCAATTTCGGAAATGGGAAATGAAATTAAAAACTAGGTCACTAGGTCAAATATTGGAAAAACCTTGTGTACACCATAAGAGGCCATATTTTTGACCCGAGCTTGATGCAACTTTTGTCAGAATGTTTATCTTATTTGTTCGTCTCAATGAAATCTCGGTCAAGTTCGAAAATGGGTCATCTGGGGTCAAAAACTAGGTCACTAGGTCAAATATTGGAAAAACCTTGTGTACACTCTAGAAGCCGTATTTCTGACCCAATCTTGATGAAACTTTGTCAAAATGTTTGTCTTAATTATATCTTGGTCAAGTTCAAAAATGGGTCACATGGTGTTAAAAACTAGGTCACTAGGTCAAACTTTGGAAAAAACGTGTGTACACTCTAGAGGCCATATTTTTGACCCGATCTTGATGAAACTTTGTCAGAATGTTTGTCTCAATGAAATCTCGGTCAAGTTCAAAAATGGGTCATGTGGGGTCAAAAACTAGGTCACTAGGTCAAATACTTGAAAAAACTTGTGTACACTCTAGAGGTCATATTTGTTACCCAATCTTGATGAAATTTTGTCAAATTGTTTATCTTAATTATATCTTGATCAAGTTCGGAAATGGGTCATATGAAGTTAAAAACTAGGTCACTAGGTCAAATATTGGAAAACCTTGTGTACACTCTAGAGGCCATATTTTTGACCCGAGCTTGATGCAACTTTGTCAGAATATTTATCTTAATTGTTGGTCTCAATGAAATCTCGGTCAAGTTCGAAAATGGGTCATCTGGGGTCAAAAACTAGGTCACTAGGTCAAATATTGGAAAAACCTTGTGTACACTCTAGAGGCCATATTTTTGACCCGAGCTTGATGCAACTTTGTCAGAATGTTTGTCTTAATTATATCTTGGTCAAGTTTGAAAATGGGTCACATGGGGTTAAAAACTAGGTCACTAGGTCAAATATTGGAAAAACCTTGTGTACACTCTTTGTCAAAATGTTTGTCTTAATTATATCTTGGTCAAGTTCAAAAATTGGTCACATGGTGTTAAAAACTAGGTCACTAGGTCAAACTTTGGAAAAACCGTGTGTACACTCTAGAGGCCATATTTTTGACCCGATCTTGATGCAATTTTGTCAGAATATTTGTCTCAATTATAGATTGCTAAAGTTCGAAAATGGGTCACACAGGGTCACACAGGGTCAAAAACTAGGTCACTAGTACACTCTAGAGGCCATATTTCTGACCCGATCTTGATGAAACTTTGTCGAAATGTTGTCTTAATTATATTTTGGTCAAGTTCGAAAATGGGTCCCATGGGGTCAAAAACTAGGTCACTAGGTCAAATACTTGAAAAACCTTGTGTACACTCTAGACACCATGTAGTACGACTCGATTCATCAATGGTATAACAGCCAGGAGAGCGTTCACAGGCCCTCTTGGGCCTCTTGTTTTCTCAAGTGGGGAATTTTGACACTGAGGTGGGGGAAAAAAAGATACTTTTCAGGTGGGGGACTGGGGCCGAATAACGGCCCCAAAAACAGCCAAAAGACAGCCCTGATAGAGAGACTAATTTTAGTGCCTTGGAGGGTGAGGATTTAAACTGTTTTATGTTTTTTAACATACAAATGGTGATAAACCATAAAGCAACAAAAAACAAATAAAAAAAAAAAAAAAACAAGAAATCCGTGGATTCACATGTCTCGCCTAACGGGGGCTGGACTTAAAAATAAAAAATGTCAATGATGCTTAAATGAAAGTTTGTAAACATTTTAGTAATTAAAAACAATCGAGTTTGTCGTTTGCTGAGATGACATTTAAGTGCATTTGTTTAAAAACAAAATGCCATTCTATTAAAAACAAGAGGCCCAAGAGGGCCTGTGGATGCTCTACTGGCTAAAACGGCTCTTATATCAAGGGTTATCGACATAAAATTACCATCAGTAGTTTTTTTAAAACATTGCAAAAACAACAGGGATAGGATGGCCTTAGATCGCTCACCTGGTAATCATGGGCAATATGTCTGCTGTGTCTAGTCTGGCATGGGCATTTTTTAATTTGTCCCACTTTCTTCTATGAATGAAATTTCATAAAAATGGGTGGGGGAGGGTTTATATTAACATTCTAAACAAATATGGTAAAGATCAGATACAAAATGAAGTAACTACAGATTTAACAAAGGAAAATACAAAAATACAATATAGCATTTTTCAACAAAACAAGGGCCATAACCTGTCGTTACTAACTAGATCTAGCTGGTTTTCGAACTTGTCCAAAATTTCATTGAAATAAAATGCTTTGCACAACTAGACATCTTACAGAAGCTTCCTGCCAAATTTTGTAGAAATCCAAAAAGCCATTTAGGAGGAGTAGCGCCGACAAGAAATTTAAAGTAAAAATGTCAAAGTGCCATAACTCCGTCATAAATCAGCAAACTGGAACAGCGATATGCACAACTAGAAATCTTACCGATGCTTCCTGCCAAGTTTCGTCGAAATCCAACAAGGCGTTTAGGAGGAGTAGCGCGGACAAGAAATTAAAAAAAAATGTAAATGGGCTGCAACTCCATCAAAATCAATGAACCGGAAAAAAAATGCAATAGGCACAGCAATGCTTCCTGTTAACACAAAAAAAATAATTAAAAAAAATAATAATGAAATCAGAAAATTAAAAAAAAAATAATAATAAACAAGAAATTTTAAAAAAATATGTCAAGGGGCTGTAACTCCATCAAAAATCAATGAACCGGGAAAAAAAATGCAAAAGGCACAGCAATGCTTCCTTCTAACATGGCTTTAACATCAAAAAAAGATTTAAAAAATAATGAAATAAGAAAATTAAAAAAAAAAATAAAAAAAAATAAATAAAAA
Source organism: Cyrtodaria siliqua (assembly GCA_037043455.1). Lineage (NCBI taxonomy): Eukaryota > Metazoa > Mollusca > Bivalvia > Adapedonta > Hiatellidae > Cyrtodaria > Cyrtodaria siliqua. Next base: position 153,450 of record JAWPHD010003929.1, on the reverse strand, counting down.
TAATTAAAACAAAGGAAATAATTAAAACAAAAAAATATATTTTTTTAAATTAAATCAAAAAATTACTAATAAAAAAAAAGGCAAAACATCTGGTAAAGTTTGGTAAAGATCAGATGAAAAATGAAAGCCCTATCGTATTAACGAGGCTGAATATAGCATTTTTAACTAAATCAAGGGCCATAACTCCGCTGTTATTGGTCCGATCTGGCTGGTTTTCGAACTTATGTGAGCTTCCATTGATATTAACAATCTGGTAAAGTTTGGTAAAGATCGGATGAAAAATTAAGGCCTTTGGCCAGTAGAGCTAAAAATCACCAGCTCCAAAAAAGTAGGTCAAGGTCATACATGAAATCCAGGCACCCCAAAAAAAAAGATGCACTAACGAAGGCACAACTACGTCGAAATAGAATATGTTTTCTTCCAAAGAGTAAGCTATAAATTAGGTTTAAAACATCTAGTGCATAATTCTAGTTCATGAGAAAGTGATGTAATTCTAACAATTAAAGTTATCTGCCCTTTGCTTGGATGGTGAAGGTCACATCCACATTTGCTTTGTCACGTTGCAATGTACCACTCAAGATACAACTGTAAGCAAAGTTTGAAAGGTCTTAGTGCATACAGTTTGTGAAAAAGTGACCTTAAGGCCAAAGTTGAAGGTAAAAATTATAAGGTTATCTGCCCTTGCTTGGAGGGTCAAGGTCACTTCCACATTTGCATTGTCACATTGCGATGTACCACTCAAGATACAACTATAAGCAAAGTTTTAAATGTCTAGTGCATGCAGTTTGTGAAAAAGTGACCTAAACGCAAAAGTTGAACCTAAAATTATTAAGTTATCTGCCCTTTGCTTGGAGGGTCAAGGTCACTTCCACATTTGCTTTGTCACGTTGCGATGTACCACCCATGATACAACTATAAGCAAAGTTTGAAGGGTCTAGTGCATAGAGTTTGTGAGAAAGTGACCTAAACGCAAAACTTGAACCTAAAAATAAGTAAGTTATCTGCCCATTGCTTGGAGGGTCAAGGTCACTTCCACATTTGCTTTGTCACGTTGCGATGTACCACCCATGATACAACTATAAGCAAAGTTTGAAAGGACTAGTGCATACAGTTTGTGAGAAAATGACCTAAACGCAAAACTTGAATGTTGCCGCCGCCGGAAAAGCAACACCTATGTCTCTTTTTTTCTTCGAAAAGGCGAGACAAAAATCACTTACCTACCTACCCACCTCAAAAATTCTGGGTCGGAGCACTGCAAACCAACAATTTTTTAAGGATGGCCTTAACAATTAAGTCTGACCTCTGCAGGCATGGAATGGAGCGGTTTAGCTTTGTATGTTATTTATTTAATTCATTTAAAGGGACTAAACTAGCAAATTTCAGTACAAAATATTCTTCCAAACTATAGCCAGGTGTCGTCCGATGCAGATTTTTGCAGCAGGGGCTTTTTATCAGTTGTGGGGATGCTGAACATTTTCCATGAAAGGAAAGGCTGTTAATAGTTGCTAGGTTCGCATTAGGACGTCATTCGGCCCCGCAATTCATTTAAAAATGGCTGTTTCATTTGTAAAGTCTGCTAGTGCCGATAACAAGTGGCGAAATACTCGTGATACGGACTATGCAAACTGATAAAATATAGATTTATTTAAGTATCGGTGCTTTACGTTAGTGAATTGATTGTGATTTGAAGCCGGAGGGGGTGGCGGAGTTGGAGAGAGAGAGTGTGGGTGGGTGGGTGGAGGAGGGGAGGGGGAGGGGTAAGGGTAAACATTTTGTTTCTTATTTTATGTTACAGGGTAGGTAATAAACTTTATCAAATGTTAATTCTCAAATTTGTCAATGTGAAAAAAAAAGTTTTGTCAGATATACGCCATACGTCCAGTTACAAAGAGCCATCTCATCATGGTCTTTAATATCATTCGTGGTCATGTGGACATACCGGCATCTGAATTCCAGACACCTACACCCTCTCGCACCAGATCTAATAACTCTGAATTTTACACAGTTACCATCTTGCAGCGAAACTTTTAATGTGTTTTTCCCTCTCTGTAATAGTGTCTCCATGGAAAAATCTACCAGCCTCTTTGACTGAGGCTCCTGATTTGGTATTTTGAAAACAGGAGCTTTCCAAACCTTCATTCTAAACCCAGTCACATGCAGCCAATTGTTCGATTTCTGATGATTCTAGGTGTTATGCTGGTTGGGTGAATTCCCACAGGGGCCGCTACGGCAACCAGACAGGACTGATGATGAATGGCAGGGCTGCTATAATTAAATAATGACAAAGGCTCAGATATTTAAAAAGCGGGATCTTAACGCACGCGAACATCAATTTTCAAAAAAAAAAGAAGAAAAGTAAGCACGCACGCTTTATCAAAAAAAAAAGATACCAAAAACGACCAAAATAATAAAGAAAATAATGTACTTATTTTGATGTAAATAAAATAAATCAGTTCCTATTAAAATAAAAACATGAAAATTGTCTTTCATTAAAATACTAATATAAAATTATAGTCTCACCCACTTGCCTGCATATTTTTTCGGTAAGCTATCGAACAAGAAATGGAAGACCTACCTGTGGTTCTATTAAAACAACAGTTAAAAGTAGTTGATTTTTTTCTCCATAATTAAAAAATATATATAATTATTTGTAGTGGTAAACAATTAAAATGATACTTGTTACAGCTGTGAATAAACGGACTTCTACGAATCAATGCAAAACTGAACAAACACATTTAAAGCACTCAATAAATAGTAAAAGCACACAAATTCAATCAGTAAAAAAAAACAAATTGAGCCAGCAAACAATACATTTATTTATATTTAATTCAATTCTCTATCTACGGTTCTATCCTTCCCCTCTCTCAGGGGCGTCTCTAAATAACGTATATTGTGTTGATGAGCCGTTAAACAACATTCAATTCTATTCAATTCTATCTATATGATGTATGGGGGCATTTCATCACGAATAAGAACCCTATCTTAAGCTATTTGAGATAATTGACTGAGATGAAGGGGGCTATTGGGTGTAAATATAGCCTGGCATTGTAAGTTTAAAAAAAACGTGGAAGATCTTTCGAAGATTATGATGTACAATTAGCATCATTGACATCATTGTCAGTTGCATGCAAAATATATGTAAACAAAAATTCATGATCAAAAGTAATTATTTTCGCGATGTGAGTGTGACTCAGGTCACAGACCTAATAACCAATAATTATTAAATTATTAATATGTCTGTGCTCAGGTCGACTTGTATTCTATGTTTGGAATTTGTCCACGGTTGTAGATTACAGTTACATGACTTACCTCCCCTGTTGTACGCATGCGCCATTTGCAGGGTGAACTTTCAACTCAACAAAAAATGGTGTCGGCGAAGTCAGCACGGTGTAAGTTTTGTAATTAATAAGTCTAATGTTTAATATTCATTCCTGTATTGAAATGTACTGTAATTCAGACATTCTAAATGACCAGTTCCAGTCACAGGTTCCATTACAACGGTATAATGTATTTCGAAAAGTTTTCGCGCCATAAAAAAAATAAAATCGCCCCATATTCATGATATTGCCAATGATTATTGGAATGGAAGAATCGCTCCATTAAAATAATTATATCGGGCAATACACGAATAAAAACTTATACAAGCAGTGCTATTCACAGGTTTGGACAGGGACATTCAAGGTGGACCATGCCATATTATGCCTTGTGAACACTTTAGCACCTTCATTTATTATTTGATCTTTACCAAACTTACACTGATTGTTATTATCGATGAAAACTTGGACAAGTTTGAAAACTTTCAGTGAACGGTCAGCAGGCAGAAGGATTTGTTTCCGATCATTTAAAATAGAATGGCTGCATGGATTGACTTCATATTTCGTGGAAATGTTGACGCCCATATCTCAGCCATGATTGTTACCTAAGGCTAATGCCAGAGTTATGGCCCTTCGATATTTGAAGATTTGCAGTCTCCTGTCATTTAAAAGAGAAAGCATTCATGGATTCAATTCATATTTGGGGATAATGTTTATGGCTAATACATTTCGGCCAAGTTTGATAACCAGCCGGATCGTAGGTATAATACCCGAGTTATGGCCCTTGGATTTCAGGAAATCGACAATTTTTGTGTTTTTTGCTCAAGCAATACCACCGCTGTGCCTACCCTATGGGTTAGACTTCTTGTCTGGTTCGGGCTCACAGGTAGAGTGACCGGTTTTGGGGTCTATGGGGAATTAGCTGACTGGAGCCCAAATGCTATCCCGTTCGGGTTGGACAGGCCACTAGCGGATCCAGTGGGGGCGCAACCCCCTCCCCCCCCCCCCCCCCCACCCTAAAAATTCCGGATCATACATGTTTGTCCATGTTACTGTAGATAAAATATCAACAATTTCGTTGCATGCCCTCAGTATTTTTTTTTTTTTTCGCTCGCTCGACAAATAATGGCTAATGAGTGGTTTAATTAACACATTCGTAAATCCTTTTATTTAAAAATGGACTTTTTTATTCATACATGTATGTCCATGTTACTGTAGATATAATATCAAACAATTTTGATGCACGCCAACAGTATAAAAAATGTTCTCGCTCGACGCATAATGGCTAATTCAGTGGTTTAATTAACACATTCTTAAATCCTTTTATTTGAAAATGGACTATTTCTATTCATACATGTATGTCCATGTTAGTGTAGATACAATATATCTTAACAATTTCGATGCACGCCCTCAGTATAAAAAATGTTCTCGCTCAGCGCATAATGGCTAATGAGTGGTTTAATTAACACATTCTTAAATCCTTTTATTTGAAAACGGACTTTTTTATTATACATGTACGTCCATGTTACTGTAGATAATATATCAAGCAATTTCCTTGCACGCCCTCAGTATTTTAATTTTTTTCACTCGCTTCGCTCGCTCAACGCATAATGGCTAATGAGTGGTTTAATTAACATATTGTTAAATCCTTTTATTTGAAAACGGGCTTTTTTATCCTATCAGTGCACTACCGCAACCGTTTTATGAGGCTAGAGACGGACCCGAAAATTGATCAAAATCTTACGCCCCCGCCACTAAGCTGAAATCCTGGATCCGCCCCTGCAGGTCAGGGGTCTGTACCACTTTGATTGTTAAAGAAGAACGTATGGGTATAAAAATACCAAATAGTCCATCTCAGATTTCCACTAATTTTAATAATGATTTACGCCAAAGTTCCAATAAAGTTTGTTGAGTAAAATGTTCAAATATAACAATTGATATAAATGTAAGTTATTCTAATGTTAAGTAATAAATAATAGTGTCACTTCCCTTTCTCCTAGCTTTTCCACTGTGACCACCATTTATTACTAAAACATTATGTAGTAAATTCCTAAATAGAGAAGTTCTTTTCCAAGTTTACTTTAGGTTACTCGCCCATAAGTCGGCCCCTGACTCGGACAGTTATTGATGGTTGAATATCTTTCTCAACTTGTACGGTCAATAACTGTTACTATGAAGAGAGGCAATCCAATGATTTCTTTCATTCAAAACAACAAGAATTACCCCCCAATCTATTGATTTCTCCAGTTACCTTTATAGACCGACTCAAGGGCAATTACATGTTCGACTTGGGGCATGTCTAAATATATCTGCCCTCAAGACGAACACTGACGTCAGGAGCCAATACCCGACCATTTTACACAAGAAGACATCTAAAATATGTAATTTATGTAAGGAAATTTATATACATACATGAAAAATAAGTATAATGCTTTATTTGAGCTTATGGCAACATCGAAGCAATTATAAACCCACTACAGAAGTTGCAAAAAATGTCCGGCGAATTTTGGTGAGTGCGAAAAGTATGACTTAACCCCAGCAAAAACGCTGGTACCGCTAAACAGTTGAAATCAAATTATACATTAGGCACTGAGGAAGCAACCAGATGGTTTCAGCAAGCAGGAGCATGAACATAAATAGACAGAAGTGCCGAGAACCAATAACCTGTCCGACTCAGGGGCGAGTTACCCTATTAATTTTTACACAAGAAGGCTGTACTGGCTATAACATTTAGCTCAGCACTTAACTGTACACTAGCATAGCTGTACTTCCAGACTTTCCAACTACAAGACTTTCACTTCATGAAAAACTACAACTCTAAAACTAAGACTGCATCAAGACTATCTTTTGGAGAAGTTTCTTAAAGCTTATATTCAACATTTTAAAAGTTTGTAATATGGCATGAGATGCTAAATGGCATCTGTTGAACAAACACATGGCTTGGCGTTGTAAGAAAAGTAATCAAACTATTGAGTAATAATTACTTGCAAATAGATTTATTCGATAAAACAATTAAACCCATTCTTTTATATGGCAGCGAAATATGGGGGTACGGAAATCTTGATGTAATTGACAGGGTACAATTGAAGTTTCTAAAGCATATTTTGAATCTAAAGAAATCTACTGCAAATTATATGTTATACGGGGAAACAGGGGTATTTCCAGTATCAGTAGATATTCATACTAGAGTAATTTCGTTTTGGGCTAAAATTAACAATCCAGAAAGAGCTAAACTTTCAAACTTAATTTATGAAATACTACGCAGCCATTTCAAATATAGCGCATCAACTATTGCAAAAAGAAACTTTCAGTGGCTAAACTAGATCAGAGACATACTGATTAAATGTGGCCTAAGTGGAGTATGGGATTTGCAGACCTTTCCCAACACTAAATGGTTAAAGTGTTCAGTAAATCAAAAACTCAAAGATTTATTCTTAAATGAGTGGTATTCTAAAGTAATGAATTCGAGCAACAGTACCTCCTATCATTTATTTAAACATAAGTTTTGCTTTGAAAACTATCTTACCAACGCACCATATTGTTCGTTAAAATATATAACCAAATTCAGAACAAGAAATCACAGGTTACCAGTTGAAACTGGCAATTGGAATAAAACTCTGTATAATCGTAGAATATGCCAACTTTGCAAAACAGATATAGGAGATGAGTTCCATTATCTGTTTGTATGCCGCGAATTCAAAACTCAACGTAGTAAATATATCAGTCCAGAATATTTTAAAAGACCCAATGTATACAAATTTGATAAATTAATAAACACCAAAAATAATGCAGAGTTTAGAAAATTGTGTGAATTTATTAAAAACATCATGCAAAGAGTCAAATAGATAATATTCATGTTGTAATGTAATACTGTTTGATTTTGTTTAATTATCATATGTATTGGTTTCGACATTATTTTTGCCATGCAATTGCCAACAAATAAATGAAGAACTCTCCCATATATGTGTATACAAAACAGATCTTTAGTTATTTGATACATGAGGACTACCTAGGAGGCCATTTCTTCTCCCAGCTATTACCAAACTGCATTATTCTTTTGTAATTAACCACGTCATATTATATCTATAATATCTGTCTTCTATTATACTTATGAGCCTCGATGATGATTTAAATGTTGTTATACATACCTCATATATTCATGTAAATGTGAATTGAGTGAATAAAAGATATTGTATTGTATTGTAGTAACATCTGACTTCACAAGCTTAAGTTTGACCGAAACAACAAACACATTGAGTGACAGTTTTCAAACATGGTCTAAGTAAAAAGTGTTAAGATATGAGCAAACTAAATAATGAAGCTAATGGCTTGAGCTAATTATTTCAAACAATGTGTTACAAACAATTCTGACTTCAATTCACATGTAGGGAAGTGATCAATTTGACAAATTAATAATTTTACAAAATAATAAGCTTCAGTTAAATACTTCCTGAAATGTTAAAACATATACATTAAAAAACAAACAATATTTTCTTTTTCACAATCTCACACACATTCACTCATTTTTAGCAAGGTAAAATATAGCATTTTTAACTAAATCAAGGGCCATAACCACGCTGTTACTGGTCCGATCTGGCTGGTTTTCGAACTTGTCCGAGCTTTCATTGACATTAACAATCTGGTAAAGTTTAGTAAAGATCGTATGAAAAATGAAGGCTCTATCGTCTTAACGAGACAAAAGTTGAGGGCCATAATCAATGGAGAGCTTATGGGATGCCGAGTTGTCCGTCCGTCCGTCCGTCCGTCGTCCGTCGGTCGTTAAATTTTGTCTCGTTAAGACGATAGAGCCTTCATTTTTCATACGATTTTACCAAACTTTACCAGATTGTTAATGTCAATGAAAGCTCAGACAAGTTCGAAAACCAGCCAGATCAGACCAGTAACAGCGTGGTTATGGCCCTTGATTTAGTTAAAAATGCTATATTTTACCTTGTTAAGACGATAGGGCCTTCATTTTCCATCCGATCTTTACCAAACTTTTCCAGATTGTTAATGTCAATATAAGCTTGGAAAAGTTTGAAAACCAACCAGATCGGAATAGTAACAGCAGAGTTATGGTCCTTGATTTAGTTAAAAATGCTATATTGCTATATTTTGCCTCGTTAAGACGATAGGGCCTTCGTTTTCATCCGATCTTTACCAAACTTTACCAGATTGTTAATGTCAATAAAAGCTCGGACAAGTTCGAAAACCAACCAGATCGGACCAGTAACAGCGGAGTTATGGTCCTTGATTTAGTTAAAAATGCTATATTGCTATATTTTGCCTCGTTAAGACGATAGGGCCTTCGTTTTTCATCCTATCTTTACTAAACTTTACCACATTGTTAATATCAATAAAAGCTCAAACAAATTAGAAAACCAGCCATATCGGACAAGTAACAGCGGAGTTATGGCCCTTGATTTAGTTAAAAATGCTATATTTTGCCTCGTTAAGACAATAGGGGCTTCATTGTTCATCTGATCTTTACCAATCTTTATCAGATTGTTAATATCAATGAAAGCTCGGACAAGTTCGAAAACCAGCCATATCGGATTAGTAAAAGCGGAGTTATGGCCCTTGATTTAGTTAAAATTGCTATATTTTGCCTCGTTAAGACGATAGGGGCTTCATTGTTCATCCGCATTTTTATTTTTTTTAGCTCTATGTTGGACCAGTCGGACCAGTAACAGAGGAGTTAAGGCTCTTGGTTTAGTTAAACATGCTATATTTTGCCTCGTTAATACGGTAGGGCCTTCATTTTTCATCTGAACTTTACCAAACTTTACCAGATTCTTTAGTTATGGCCCTTGATTTAGTTAAAAAGCTGTGTTTTGCCCGAAACTTTGAAAAAAAACGTAAATGGCACTCACTCGCTTCATTGATGTTATAAGAGCCGTGTTAGCCAGTAGAGCGTCCACAGGCCCTCTTGGACCTCTTGTTAAATTATGTACATTACTTTTTTCTATTTTTATTTTATTTTTCTATTTTTAATTCTAAATAATAGTTGGGCAGAAAATGTCACGCGGTGATCAATGCTATTTTTGCTCCAATATTAATGAAATTCGGCGCAATGATTATCATAATATGGCAACACTATCTATCCTGATAACCAGCCAAATCGCACATAGAGTCATGGCCATTTGATTTTTAAAAACTGAAGACTTTTGCCTTGCCCACTCAATAACTTTAACATTTGTATTCCAGTCTTGATGAAACTTGGGGACAATGTTTACGGCATCACTATCTCATCCAGTCTTGATAACCAGCCAGATAACACCTATAATGCTTGAGTTATGGCTCTTTGATTTAGTGCTGAAGTGACCTGATACATGAACATTCACTTTGCTTCATTTTGATCATGTTTAATTTAAAGCTTAATATGTGTATTTGATATATGTATACAATAACAGTTTGTAATAATGGAATGCATTTTATTTAACAGATGAAGATGGTGCATACTTTCATCAGATGTGGATTTCAAGGAGTTTTTACTGAATTTTCAATTTTTGTCTCGCATTTCGAAGAAAAAAGAGACAGGTGTTGCTTTTCCGGCAGCGGCGAAGGCGTCAACGTTCAAGTTTTGCATTTAGGTCATTTTCTCATAAACTATACGCTAGACCTTTCAAACTTTGCTTATAGTATCTTTGTTTGTACATCGCAATGTGACTAAGCAAATGTGGGAGTGACCTTGACCCTCCAAACAAAGGGCAGATAACTTAATAATTTTTACCTTCAACTTTTGCATTGAGGTCAATTCTCGCAAACTGTATGCACTACACCTTTCAAACTTTGCTTATAGTTGTATCTTGAGAATTACATTGCAACCCGACAAAGCAAATATGGATGTGACCTTGACCCTCCAAGCAAAGGGCTGATAACCTTATGGTTTTTACCCTCAACTTTTGCGTTTATGTCACTTTCTCACAAACTTTATGCATTAATCCTTTCAAACTTCACTTATAGTTATTTCTTGGGTAGTACTTCACAACGTGTCAAAAAGCAAATGTGGATGTCACCTTCACCATCCAAGCAAAGGGCAGATAACTTTAATTGTTACATTTACATCACTTTCTCATGAACTATAATTATGCACTCGGTGCTTTAAACCTAGTTATAGCTTAATCTTTGGAAGATAAAACATTCTATTTTGACATAGTTGTGTCTTGGGTAGTGCATCTTTTTGGATATGGATTTCATCTATGACCTTGACCTACTTTTTTTGGAGTTGATGATTTTTAGATCACCTGAGCCCAAGGCTCAAGGTGATCTATTGGGGTCACTCTTCGTCCGTCGTCCGTCGTCGTCGTCGTTAACTTTTCTTTAAACGACTTCTCCTCAGAAACCGCTAGGCTAATTTTGACCAAACTTCACATGGGTGATCCTTAGATGAATGCTTTTTAGATTTGTTAAAATAAATTCATCATGACATCCAAGATGGCCGCCATTACCATATATGGTCGAAACCTTAAAAAATCTTCTTCTCAAGAACTGCTGAACAGATTTCAACAGTTTTTCTTTTAAAATGATTGCCAACGCCCAGACTATCAAATTCGTTCAAATAAAGTCCCCGGGGTCAAAAATGGTTGTGCCCCGGGGGTCCAAAGTTTGTATATTGAGATTTTGCATGTTTTTCATATAGTCATATAGGAAAAAAAAATAAATCTTCTACTCTGAAACCACAAGGCACAGAGCTCTCATGTATTACATGTAGCATAAGCTTATGGTCCTCTACTAAGTTTGTTCAAATGGTAACCCTGGGGTCAAATTTGTCCCCGACCCGGGGGTCACAGTTTTACATATACTTATATAGGATTTTTTTAAAAAAATCTTCTTCTCGGAAACTACAAGAGCCAGAGGTTTAATATTTTGCATTTACTATAAGCTTTTGGTCCTTTACCAAGTTTGTTCAAATGGTGACCCTCGGGTCACATTTGGCCCCGCCCCAAGGGTCACATGTTTTACATAGACATGTATAGGGAAAAACTTTAAAAATCTTCTTCTCTGAAACTGCAAGAGCCAGGAGTTTAATATTTTGCATTTGCTATAAGCTTATGGTCCTCTACCAAGTTTGTTCAAATGGTGACCAAGGGGTCACATTTGGCCCCACCCCGGGGGTCACAGTTTTACATAGGCTTGTATAGGGGAAAACTGAAAAATCTTCTTCTCTGGAACCACATGACACAGAGCTCTCATGTATTACATGTTGCATCAGCTTATGGTCCTCTACTAAGTTTGTTCAAATGGTGACCTTGGGGTCTAATTTGGTCCCGCCCCGGGGGTCCCAGTTTAACATAGACTTATATAGGGGAAAACAATCTTCTTCTCTGAAACTACAGGAGCCAGAGGTTTAATATTTTCCATTTACTATCAGATTATGGTCCTTTACCAAGTTTGTTCAAATGGCGATCCTGAGGTCACATTTGGCCCCGTCCCAGGATTCACGTTTTACATAGACTTGTATGGGAAAAACTTAAAAAATATTTTTCTCTGAAACTGCTTGAGCCAGATGTTTAATATAATGCATTTGCTATAAGCTTATGGTCCTCTACCAAGTTTGTTCAAATGGTGACCCTGGTGTCATATTTGGCACCGCCCCGGGGGTCATAGTTTTACATAGACTTGTATAGGGAAAAACTTAAAAAAATCTACTTCTCTGAAACTGCAAGAGCCAGAGGTTTAATATTTTGCATTTGCTATAAGCTTATGGTCCCCCACCAAGTTTGTTCAAATGGTGACCTTGGGGTCAAATTTGGCCCCGTCCTGGGCGTCACAGTTTTACATAGATTTGTCCCCGCTCCGGTGTTGCCACAGTTTTACATAGACTTATATAGGATTTGTTTTTAAAAATCTTCTTCTCGGAAACTGCAACAGCCAGAGGTTTGATATTTTGCATTTACTATAAGCTTATGGTCCTCTACCAATTTTGTTCAAATGGTGACCATGGGGTCACATTTGGCCCTACCCCGGGGGACACAATTTTACATAGGCTTGTATAGGGAAAAACTTAAAAAGTCTTCTTCTCTGGAACTGCAAGAGCCAGAGGTTTAATATTTTGCATTTGCTATAAGCTTATGGTCCTTTACCAAGTTTGTTCAAATGGTGACCCTGGTGTCAAATTTGGCCACGCCCCGGGGGTCACAGTTTTACATAGACATATATATAGGAAGAAAAAAAATCTTCTCTGAAACTGCAAGAGCCAGAGGTTTGATATTTTGCATTTACTATAAGCTTATGGTCCTTTACCAAGTTTGTTCAAATGGTGACCCTGGGGTCACATTTGGCCCTGCCCCAAGGGTCACATGTTTTACATAGACATGTATAGGGAAAAATTAAAAAAATCTTCTTCTCTGAAACCACAAGGCACATATCTCTCATATGTTACATGGTAGTTTTGTATTTGATCTTTACCAAACTTTGTCAGTGTCTTTATATTAATGTTGTTAAACAACAGAGGCCACATTTTTTGAACAATCTTAACCAAACTTGCACAGATTGTATATGACCATAAGATTTCGAAGAAGTTCGATAATGGGCCATTACTCAGGTGATCGATATAGGGCCATCTTGGCCCTCTTGTTTTGATTTTTTATAGAATGGCATTTTTAAACAAATGCACTTAAATGTCATCTCAGCAAACTGTAAACGCCATTGTTTTCAGTTGTTAAAATGTTAACAAACTTTCATTTAAGCATCATTTATCTTTTATTTTTAAGTCGCGCCCCCGTTAGGCGAGACGTGAATCTGCGGATTTCTTGTTTTAAAAGTTGTTGCTAGACAAGAAATGTTCAAAGCCAAGTAAAAGGTTCACACTTTCTTTTTATATATTTAATACTGAAAAAAGCATGGAAAAGACTCCAGCCAAGTAAAAGGTTCACACTTTCTTTTTATCTATTTAATACTGAAAAAAGCATGGAAAAGACTCCAATTGGCCAGTGTCTTAATAGTCCCCTGGCAGAGGGGTCTACCGCTGAAGCTCGCAGTATCATCTGAATCTCACTGCTACCGCATAAGGGCTTGAATCCCACTGGGAGCTCAGCTTGTCAAGTAATAAAGAATGGATTCTTACTGATGGCGGGAGGTGTACAGCACTGGTTGTACACAGGAAAAAGGGGGTGCCGTTTAACACCATTCAATCAACCAGTTATGTTGGCAATTTTCTTGCAGAAATTCTATTGTTCTATTCATGTGTCTGGGTTCAGGTACATGCATCCAAGGTCTTCCTCCACCTTTAAGTTATCCGTCCTGCTACTCTTATATGACCTAAGTGCTGTATAAAACCCAATTAAAAAAAAGCATGGCAATGAGTTCAGACAAATTTTAAAAATTAAGATGTGATGTGTTGAAAATCACAATGAAAACAAAGCATCATTTATTTATTGAAAAATCACTTTCATTTTTGTTCAGGACTCCAGCATATACAGATTTTTGTCCAGGGATTTATCTGTACTAAATCTACATGTGGCGGTCAGAAACCAATTGCCCATCTCTGTAAATCTACCAGTGACAAGATCCAGTGATTTATATCAATAACAGCTTTCTCAATGATAACATTAGTAAAACATGCCCTTAAAATTAGAACTGAAGATGTAGTGCATTTCATATTCATACTTGTTTTTAAATGTTTCTATGCACAATTGAATTTACTAAAAAGGAGTCAAAATAGACACTTTGAAACTGAACATAAACATTCTATGTATTCTATGTGAATGTTTAGTGTACTGTTTTTCTTTTTGTTTTTGTTTTTAGCTCTACTGGCCAAGGGCCAGCAGAGCTTATGGGATGGTGTGTTATCCGTCTTCCGTCGTCCGTCGTCCGTCGTCCGTCCGTTAACTTTTCTTCAAATGACTTCTCCTCAGAAACCGCTTGGCTAATTTTGACCAAACTTCACATGGATGATCCTTAGATGAATGCTTTTTAGATTTGTTAAAATTAGGTCAGCGCTACATCCAAGATGGCTGCCATTACCATATATGGTCGAAACCTTAAAAAATCTTCTCCAGAACCGCTGGACAGATTTCAACAGTTTTTCTTTTAAAATGATCGCCAACGCCTAGACTATCAAGATTGTTCAAATAAAGTCCCCGGGGTCAAAAATGAATGTGCCCCGGGGGTCCAAAGTTTGTATATTGAGGTTTTGCATGTTTTTCATATAGACATATAGGAACAAACTTTAAAAAATCTTCTTCTCTGAAACCACAAGGCACAGAGCTCTCATGTATTACATGTAGCATCAGCTTATGGTCCTCTACTAAGTTTGTTCAAATGGTGACCCTGGGGTCAAATTTGTCCCCGCCCCGGGGGTCACAGTTTTACATAGACTTATATAGGATTTTTTAAAAAAAAAATCTTCTTCTCTGAAACTACAACAGCCAGAGGTTTGATATTTTGCATTTACTATAAGCTTATGGTCCTTTACCAAGTTTGTTCAAATGGTGACCCTCGGGTCAAATTTGGCCCCGCCCAAGGGTCACATGTTTTACATAGACATGTATAGGGAAAAACTTAAAAAATCTTCTTCTCTGAAACTGCAAGAGCCAGAGGTTTAATATTTTGCATTTGCTATAAGCTTGTGGTCCTCTAACAAGTTTGTTCAAATGGTGACCCAGGGGTCACATTTGGCCCCACCCCGGGGGTCACAGTTTTACATAGGCTTGTATAGGGAAAACTGAAAAAAATCTTCTTCTCTGGAACCACATGGCACAGAGCTCTCATTTATTACATGTAGCATCAGCTTAAGGTCCTCTACTAAGTTTGTTCAAATGACGACCCTAGGGTCAAATTTGTCCCCGCCCCGAGGGTCACAGTTTTTCATAGACTTATATAGGATTTTTTTTTTAAAAATCTTCTTCTCGGAAACTACAAGAGCCAGAGGTTTGATATTTTACATTTATTATAAGCTTATGGTCCTTTACCAAGTTTGTTCAAATGGTGACCCTGGGGTCACATTTGGCCCCGCCCCAAGGGTCACATGTTTTATATAGACATGTATAGGTAAAAACTGAAAAAATCTTCATCTCTGAAACTGCAAGAGCCAGAGGTTTAATATTTTGCTGTTACTATAAGCTTATGGTCCTTTACCAATTTTGTTCAAATGGTGACCCTGGGGTCACATCTGGCCCAGGCCCGGGCGTCACAGTTTTACATAAATGCTTGTATAGGGAAAAACTGAAAAAAATCTTCTTCTCTGGAACTGCAAGAGCCAGAGGTTTAATATTTTGCACTTGCTATAAGCTTATGGTCCTTTACCAACCAACTTTGTTCAAATTGCGACCCTTGGGTCACATTTGACCCCGCCCCAAGGGTCACATGTTTTACATAGACATGTATAGGAAAAACTTAAAAAATCTTCTTCTCTGAAACTGCAGGAGCCAGAGGTTTAATATTTTGCATTTGCTATAAGCTTATGGTCTTCTACCAAGTTTGTTCAAATGGTGACCCATTGGTCACATTTGGCCCCACCCTGGGGGTCACAGTTTTACTTAGGCTTGTATAGGCAAAAACTGAAAAAAATCTTCTTCTCTGGAACCACATGGCACAAAGCTCTCATTACGTGTAGCATCAGCTAATGGTCCTCTACCAAGTTTGTTCAAATGGTGACCCTGGTGTCAAATTTGGACGCGCCCCGGGGGTAACAGTTTTTTAATTTCTTTTTAATTTTTAATTTTTTTTAATTTGATTTTTTATTTTTTTTATTATTTTTTTTATTTATTTTTTTTTAAATTTTTTCATTTTTATTTATTTATTTTTTATTGATTGATTTGAATTTTTTTTTTTTTTTTTTTTTTAAAAATTTCATTATCTTTTTAATTACTTGACACTTACTTTAAAATTTCTTGTCGGCGCTACTCATCCTAAATGCCTTGTTGAATTTCGACGAAACTTGTCAGGAAGCATCGGTAAGATGTCTAGTTGTGCATTTCACGCTTTTGTTCCAGTTCGCTGATTTTTGACGGGAGTTATGGCCCTTTGACTTTTTATTTTAAATTTCTTGTAGGCGCTACTCCTCTTAAATGGCTTATTGGATTTCTACAAAATTTGGCAGGAAGCCTCAGTATGATGTCTAGTTGTGCAAAGCGCGGTATATCAATGAAATCTTGGACAATTTTGAAAACCAGCTAGATCTTGTTAGTAATAACAGTGTTATGGCCCTTGATTTGTTGAAAAATGCTATATTGTATTTTCCTTTGTTAAATCTATAGGAGAAGAGAGCTATATCTATCTAAATCTATAAGAGCTGTTTTAGCCAGTAGAGCGTCCACAGGCCCTCTTGGGCCTCTTGTTTAATTTTGTAACTTTCTATTGGATATAACATATATAAACAATTATTATATATGGATTACTAATGTGTATCTCTGGACTATCAGGACTACTGGATTTATTGTGAGGATGTTTGTGTGAGAGTTTAATTGATTTAGGACTACTTAATCACAGAAACTATAGACAGTTCCTGAACACTATTACAGTTTCTGTGTACCACAATACAACTGGAATTACCCGTTCTTACAAATAAAAAAAATAAAAATGAACAGGACTCTACAGGAAACATCTTAATTGTGATTTATTTATTTTTTTGTAAATTTATTTATGAATATATAAATATATGGAAAATAACCAAGTGAAATTAGGAAAAGCATGTTAAGTTTAACGTTTTGCAATATCTATTTTTTTTGATTATATTTTTGATGTGAAATTATTTACTTAAAATCTTAGATGCAATTTAATATTGTATTTATTCTGATATTACAATAAATATTGAGACAAGTTCATCATGATTGTAGAAAAAAATAATAATTCTTAATTAAATCTTAATTTAATTAATACTGTATATATCATTCCTTGACTTTTGATTTTCACAAGGAAGCAAATTGAGTTAATTCTTGTCAAGATACATGTAGTTTTTCTTGAGTCTTTCTTGGTCTTTTGGAGTAAGGGAGACAATTGGGAACAAACATGCTTTTGTTTAGTCATTTTACTTATTGTAATGTATCTGACTCGGGTTGCAGAGGCGGGATCTTGTAGGTAGGGTCAGTCCCGGTCACTCGAGCCTGTCTTTGTGATCTAGATGGTACATTTGAATAGCGAGAACATTCAACATACCTATTATAACATCCTGAAGTATGTCATTGATTTTAAATCAGTAGTAACTAATAAACATGCTACTATTTTTATTTTTTGTTCAATTTAAACGTAAATAACAATCTGACAGGTTTTTGGTTTCTCCAAAAACTAAAGACATGCAGCACATTTGCTCATATTAGATTTATTAGATGAAAAATATGTGTACTTGTTTTATATCCAACTCTCTATGCTAAACAGCTTTTTGTACAGATACAGCCCATATGTTTTGCATTATTGTAATGCAATAGCTTTTGGCACACAGTGTCTTGTCCACAAGTGCACTGTTTCCCTTCCCTATTTCACTATTCCTTTTTTTTGTCTCTGGCATATGGCATTTTGGCAACATACGTAGTAATTATACAGCTATAACATCGGCAGGTGTTTTATCAAAATCCCTTTTCTTTTTCTAATACCTCACCATGAGTGAAATCAAGATAATGTCCTTAAATTGTCAGAGGATCGTCTAGCTACCAAAGCGTACAGATCTATTTCACTATTTAAAAGAAAAAAACTGTAACATTTATTGTCTGCAAGATACACATTACATTCCAGGAAAAGATGAAAAATTTGTACGAACTAGATGGGGAATCGATTGTTATTTTAGTTCTTTTAAATCTAATGCAAGAGGTGTAGCAATCCTGTTTAACGATAACATTGATTACAAAGTACATCAATCAAAGGCGGACCCAATTGGAAATTTGTTGCTGTTAGATATGACAATTGATAATAATAGATTAACTTTAGCTTCAATATATGGTCCAAACACAGATGATCCATTGTTTTTTGAAAGTGTAATAAATGCAGTTGAGGAATTAAATAATGAGCATATTATATGGTGCGGTGATTTTAATCTTGTCA
This sequence comes from Cyrtodaria siliqua, assembly GCA_037043455.1. Classification (NCBI taxonomy): domain Eukaryota; kingdom Metazoa; phylum Mollusca; class Bivalvia; order Adapedonta; family Hiatellidae; genus Cyrtodaria; species Cyrtodaria siliqua. Next base: position 135,157 of record JAWPHD010003929.1, on the reverse strand, counting down.
TTAATCCTGATCTAGACTACTGTAATTACAAAGCCATAAACAATAAAAAAGCTAGAGACAAACTTCTAGAAATTATACAAAATAAGTACCTGATAGACCCATTTAGAGTAACCCATCCCACAATAAAGAGATACTCATGGCGGAGACGCCAGCCATTTCAACAAGCCCGTTTAGATTTTTTTTTAATATCTTAAAATTTTCAAACTTCTATTCAAAGCTGCACTATAGAAAATAGTTACAGATCTGATCATTCACCTGTTGAATTGATTTTATGTTTTAATGAATTTATAAAAGGTAAACCTCTTTGGAAACATAATAATTCATTGCTTAAAGATATGCAATATTTAGAAACTATCAAGGACAAAATTCAAGAAATAAAAAAAAAAACTCTCTTCCTATATATGATTTAGAAAATTTAGAAAACATACCTAGTAATGAAATTCAATTTACAATCAAAGATCAACTGTTTTTGGAAACACTTATGATGGAACTGAGAGGAAAATCTATTTCATACTCCAGTTACATAAAAAAGCAAAGAGACGAAAAGGAATCAAAAATTTTTCAAAAAATATCACAGCTAGAAAAAGATTTAAATGCAGAAAAAGTAGAGGAATTGGATTTACTACAGTGTGAGCTAAAAGATATCAGGAAAACTAAAATAATGGGTTCTGTTATAAGATCAAGAGCAACAAATATAATCGAGGGAGAAAAACCAACAAAATATTTTTGCGCCCTAGAATCGCACTATTACCTTAGCAAAATCATACCTACTTTAAAAAAAGAGGACGGAAAAATAATAACAGACCAGCATGAAATATTAAAAGAAACAGAGGATTTTTATAAAACGTTATATAGTAGTAGAGATAAAACATTGCAAGATATAGACCTAATTGAACATTTGAAAAATGTTAATATTCCTAAACTGGACCGCAGAGAATCAAATAATCTTGAAGGTTTACTAACATATTCAGAATTGTCTTCCTCATTAAAAAATATGACTAATAACCACAGCCCCGGCAGAAGTGGATACACATGTGAATTTTACAAGGTATTTTGGAGACAATTAGGACACTTTGTCCTCAGGGCCCTTAATTATAGTTATGAAATAGGAGAGTTATTTATAACACAAAGACAAGGTATTGTTACCCTAATACCCAAAGAAAACAAGGATAGATATTTTTTAAAGAACTATAGACCTATTTCTCTTTTAAATACTGTATATAAAATCTGTAGCTAATAGAATACAAATTGTATTATATAAGCTTATAAATAGAGATCAAACAGGATTTTTAGCAGGTCGTTTAGACTGACATATGACATAATGCATTATTTAGAAGAAAAACATATACCAGGATTACTTCTACTTGTTGATTTTGAAAAAGCCTTTGATTCTTTGTCATGGTCCTTTATACAAAAAGTATTGAAGTTTTTTAATTTTGGTCCATCAATACAAGCATGGATAACTCTGTTTTATAAAAATGCTCAGTTGTCTGTTAATCAAGGAGGTAATTTGTCATCCTTTTTCAGTATTGCACGCGGCTGTAGGCAAGGTGATCCCCTGTCCCCTTATATATTTATTTATGCGCAGAAATCTTGGCTATGAAAATTAGGCATAATAAAAAGATACAAGGGATTAAAATAAACAATAAAGAACACAAGTTAACACAATTTGCCGATGACACAACTTCATTTTTAGATGGGTCAGACACCTCATTGAATGAAACATTACTGAGCTGGATTTCTTTGCAAATATTTCTGGATTAAAAGTTAACTTTGAAAAAACGCAGGTGGTTTGGTTAGGCTCAATAAAATATAGCACACATTCAATAAAAACTAAATGGAAACTGACATGGGGAAACTCTAGATTTAAACTGTTAGGAATTATATTCGACACAGATCTTACAAAAATGTATGACTTGAATTACAATGACAAAATAATAGCTTTGAGGAAAAAAATAAGTAGTTGGCAACATAGATACCTGACTCCCATTGGTAGAATTACAGTTATAAAGTCACTCCTTTTACCTTCACTTAATCATTTGTTTTTATCCTTACCTAATCCTAAAGATAATGTTATCAATGAAATAAACACATTGTGTTTTAACTTCCTATGGCAAGGTAAATCAAGAATTAAAAACACTGTATTATGTAAGGATTATGAAGAAGATGGATTGAGAATGACGAATCTCTCTGCATTTATATCAGCCTTAAAAGCAACATGGATTAGAAGATTACTGTTAGAGGAAAACAAATGTCCTAAAATCATATTTTGGAAAGATGTTTTAAAGTCACACATACTAATACTATCCAGGCCAAGCCAATGAACACAGATCTGTACTTATCAAGCCCAATCTTTTATAACGAAAATGTCAGGGTAGGGTCAAAAAGCTATTTTATAAAATCCTGGTTTGATAAAGGAATGTATACTATAAATGACATTACAAAAATTGATGGGAATTTGTACACACAGGAAGAACTAAAACATGCATTTGATGTAAACATTAATTTTCTACAGTACCACAGTTTAGTAACTGCTGTCAAAAAAATGAAAAAAGATAACAATATAGAAGCTGCAAGCAAGCTTGAAAACCCCATCATACCAAATCCTATTAAAATATACATAAAAAATGAAAAGGGAATAAAAGATATGTATCTTCTACTAAACCAAAATCTTGAAATCCCTACTCAGTACTGCAAAACTTTCATGGAATAAACGGTACCAAATCAGCAACCCAGTTTGGAAACAGATTTTTACTTGACCTTTTTCAATAACCAAAGATACTACATTGCAATGGTTCCAGACACGCATCAACCATAACATCTTAGCAACAAATAGTTTTCTACATAAGATAAAAATACTTGACAATCCAGTATGTTCTTTCTGTTCAACGGCCTCCGAAACAATTATACATATTTTATGGGAATGTGAGAAAACAACAAATATATTAAGTAAACTTAAAGATTGGCTGCTCACAAAAGATATTGAAATTACTCTTGAAGAAAAATCATTTATCTTTAGAACATATGACAAAAATGTAAGCAACTTAATCCAGCTCATCCTTTTGGAGACAAAATACTACTTATATTACTGCAGATGCTCAAAAAACATACCCACAATTACAACACTGAAGCACAGAATCCAACTTTTGTATAAAACAAGCAAAGAAATATCCATTGTTGAAAACAACTACCGTACAACATATTTTTAAATTCATGGGAAAAGTTTCACGAACTGTTTCGGAAAAATAAGACCCAGATGTGTATTTGTTATTTTTGAACAATAGAACGCCAGACACAAATGCCAGAGACATATCCTCAACCCCCAACCCCTACTCCCCATATTTTTTTATATTTTTTTTATATTTTTATTTTTATTTAAAAAAAATATTTTTCACCCACCCCATCATGCTCCCCAACCAATAAAGTTAAGTTATACAATTTTTAATCATATTATTATTAATATGTTCACTTTTTGCATATATGTGTGAATGTAAATGTGTTACCAAAACCATAAAAACTCACTTAGAACCAAATAAAAATACTCAACAGAAACTTTCTTTTGAAAGATTAATTTTTGACATTAAGTTCCATAAACTAGTGGTAATGTATAGTAAAATAGTGAGTGAATGATTGAGAGATCTGAGTGAGTATTATTGATTTAGGATTTTGTTATATACATATTTTTGTAAAAAATTGTAAAAAAATTTAATGTAAATGTTGTAAGGTGTACAAGGGGATGGTCCTCCTCGACCCCTCGTACATCATTGGACGGGGAGAATAAATGGGTCTCCAAATTTGGAGACCGAACAAAAAAAAAAAAAAAAAAAAAAAAGGAGTCAAAATGCTGCTTAAAGATTGTTCGTACTGCATTTATATACTGGCATATTAACTTGTTATGTAATATTATATATTTACTTATCCCTTTCAGTTTTGACAAGCTTAGATAATGAGAGGCTATACTTTGAAGATGTCACAAGTTGGGGATCTGAAATTCTGTTTGATGAGACACCATATGTCATTTTGGAAAGCCACATGGAAAGAAGGTGAGAAACTGATGTCATCTTACAAAACTTTACAGTTCTACAAATCCTATTGAATCAGATATTGAATAATCTAAGATTTTTTATCCCAACATGTTTTTGTGTCGCCTATGTAACATGGCCGACACTTAGGGATCACTTTGTCCATTATCTGTCATCCGTCGGTTGTCCGTTTAACTTTAATGTGCAGCTTAGCTTGAAAAGTACTGTGAAATCATTATATTCCGTGGTGGATTTAATTTCGGGTTTTTCGTGGTTGACACAAACCACGAAATCAAATCCCCACAATTTTAAATGTCTAAGAGGTTGAATTACTAGTATGTTTAAGAAAACGGCCTAAACATTAGTTCCCAATATCCGTATGTATTGCATTTTTATCAATGATTTTGGCATACCATAATTTTAATACCAGGTTGTTAGTTGTCATGTAAGAAAAAAGGTTTATGTATTTATTGAACATTTATTTTGATATTTTGATAATAAAAGTTGAGTTTTTGTTTAAACCTTTGCAAATTATTCCAGTAGCCTATGCCGATGTTTTCGTTCGCAGTTCACAAATGGTTTTACGTTTGTTATCGTTTTCATCATTTACTGAGCGCTCTTAGTACATTTTGGTCGGCAACTGACGGTGTTCTCAGGGCTGTACAAATATTTGTTTAGCCACTAGTCCGGGACTAGTCACCCTGTCAAAAGTGACTAGTCCCAAAAAAATTGTCACTAGTCCCAAAAAATGGACACAAGTCCTGAATTCTTTCGATTTCTCAATATGTTAAAACTTCGTCTTATTTAATGGATTTGGATACTCATTATAATTCATTATACACATTTCGTTATGAGATCGAAAATCAAACATTTCAAGCAGTTGGGCACACAATTAGCCAGTTGTTTATATTATTTACTTGATTCAGGAAGTGTCAAAATACACAAGCTGGTATACGCGCATATTTTAAAGATTACACACATATCTGACGGCTTTTTTTTGTCATATCGGCATATCGGTATACCAGTCTATCTGACGTTTAGTCACCAAAGTCCCAATCACTTAGTACCTTGAGAGTTCGCCAAATTTAAGTTCTTGCATTTAGGTATACCGATTTATTAAAAGTATCGTTGGATACGGAAATAACGTTATCTGGATAATGTTACGCAATTATAATATTAGTAACATCAGGTTAAACCCTGACATTTTGTATACATGTACATGTGCATTCAAATAGTCCCAAACAAAAGATCCAGCATGGACAAACTGCATTGGCGCGAACGGTCCGAACTTTCTATCTGGTTCCCCGTTATTAGAATACCAAGGCAGTTGTTTATCTTGAGCAAGTAACCAGACACATTACACATAATGACCTTCAGAGGACACCGGTTCTTCAGTAGTAAACAAACCGGGAGCTCCAAGCTGACTTTGAACAGCTAGTGTCATTTGTGTGACCTGATCTTCCGAATAGGATATTTTCATACTTTCACTCACATATTTGCATACCACAGGGAGTTTCAGATTTCAATAGATTTTAACTGGTGTGGGTTGGAGGTGCGGGGGCCTTTGAGTAAGTGGATGTGCGGGGGCCTTTGAGTAAGGAAGAGGGAGGACGGGGAGTGGGTAGAAAATACCTCTCATTACCAAGTATTTATTATCATAAATTAAAAACAATTAATACAATTATACATTATAGAATCGCTTGACTTTGTCCTGTTTGGTAGTATTTGGGCCAATAAAATACATACACATATTCTGTAATGTATTCGTGCCAGCAACATTTCAGCCGGGCCAGCAATATTTTGAAGTTCACTGGCGGTGTCCAGTGGACAGTGGTTTGAAAAGTTTTTTGTGAAGACTGTAACACCGGAGTTGCCGCCCTTGAATAAACGAAATTTGCTATATTTTGTCTTGTCAACACTCTAGTGCTTCCATTTTTCATCCAATCTTTGCCACACTTTACCAGAATATTAATATTAATGAAAGCTCGGACAAGTTCGAAACCAGCCATAGCGGACCAGTAACGCCGGAGTTATTGCCCTTGAATTAACAAAAATTGCTGTATTTTGTCTTGACACTCTAGCACCTCCAGTTTGATCCGATCTTTACTGACTTTACCAGATAATTAATATCAATGAAAGCTCGGACGAGTTCGAAAAACATCCAGATCGGACAAGTAACACCGGAGTTATTGCCCTTAAATTAATGAAATTTGCTATATTTTGTCTTGTCAACACTCTAGTGCCTACATTTTCCCTCCGATCTTTACCAGATTATTAATATCAATAAAAGCTCGGGACAAGTTTGAAAACCAGCCAGATCGGACTAGTAACACCGGAGTTATTACCCTTGAATTAACGAAAATTGCTATATTTTGCTTACACTCTAGCGCCTCCATTTTTAGCTCTAAAGACCAGAAGGGCTTATGCCAAGGTCTTTTGTCCATCGTCCATCCGTCGTCCGTTAACTTTTTGATGTCAGCACTCTAGCACTTCACTTTTCATCCGATCTTTACCAAATTATTAATATAAATGAAAGCTCGAACGAGTTTGAAAACCAGCTCGATCGGACCTTGTAACACTGCAGTTATTGCCCTTGAATTAATGAAAATTGCTATATTTTGTCTTGTAAATACTCTAGTGCCTCCATAAAGGCCAGTAGAGCTTATACCATGGTCTTTTGTCCGTCGTCCATCCGCCCATCGTCCGTCCGTCGTCTGTTAACTTTTTGATGTCAACACTCTAGCACCTTCATTTTTATCAAATATATACCAAACTTTACCAGGTTATTAATAGCAATGAAAGTTCGGACGTGTTCGAAAACCAGCCAGATCAGACTAGTAACACCGAAGTTATTGCCCTTGAATTAAGGAAAATCGCTATATTTTGTCTTGTCAACACTCTGGTGCCTCCATTTTACATCCGATCTTTACCAAACTTTACCAGAGTATCAATATCAATGAAAGCTCGAAAACCAGCCATATCGAACTAGTAACACCGGAGTTATTGCCCTTGAATTAAGGAAAATTGCTATATTTTGTCTTGTCTACACTCTAGCGCCTCCATTTTTCATCCGATCTTTACCAAATTTTACCAGATTATTAATATCAATGAAATTTTGGACGAAAACCAGCCAGATCAGACCTGTAACACAGGAATTATTGCCCTTGAATTAACAAAAATTGCTATAGTTTGTCTTGTCAACACCATAGCGCCTCCATTTTGCATCCTACCTTTACCAAACCTTGCCAGATTGTTGATAATGATGAAAGCTCAACCAAGTTCGAAAACCAGCCAGATCGGACCAGTAACAACGAAATTAAGGCCCTTGAATTATTGAAAAATGTGTTCACACTCTAGCACCTTCATTTTTCATCCGATCTTTTCCAAACTTTACCAGATTGTTACGATAAGGCCTTAATTTTGCCGTATTTCAGCAAAACTTTGCAGGGATGATCAGTACCAAGCCTAGTTGTGCATATTGTCACCTTGTTCTGGTTGAATGATTTTTGGTGGAGTCCTGGTCCTTTAACTGTTTTAATAAACATAATTCGTATGGACTAGTTCTTCTGAACACCTGGCCGGATTTCAACGAAACTTGGCAAGGATGATCAGTATCAAGCATAGTTGTGCATATCATCACCATGTTCCAGTTGAATGATTTTTGGCAGAGTTATGGCCCTTTAAAGGTTTTTTACTACACAAACTTTATCCGGACTAGTTCTGAAACCCTGGCCGGATTTCAGCGAAACATTGCAGGGATGATCAGTACCAAGCCTAGTTGTGCATATCATCACCGTGTTCCGGTTGAAAGATTTTTGGCAGAGTTATGGCCCTTTACAAGTTTTAATACACAAACTTAAATGTCCTGACTAGTTCTGCTGAACATCTGGCCAAATTTCAACAAAACTTAGCAAGGATGATCAAGCCTAGTTGTGCATATCATTGCTGTGTTCCGGTTGAATGATTTTTGGTGGAGACTAGTTCTCCTGAACCCCTGGCTGTATTTCAACGAAACTTGCCGTAATCAATATCAGTACCAAGCCTAGTTTCGCATGTTTTTGCCATGTTCCGGTTTAATGATTTTTGACACAGTTATGGCCCCTTATACACAAACCTTATTCGGACTAGTTTTCCTGAACCTCTTCTTGGATTTAAATGAAAAATGGCAGGAATGATCAGTACCAAGCCTAGTTGCACATATCTTTGTCATGTTCCATTTGAATAATATTTGGTGGAGTTACGGCTCTTTAAAACTATTAATACACAAGCTTTGTCCGGACTAGTTTTCCTCAACCACCATTTGGCTTTCAATGAAACTTGGTTGCGTACATCAGTGTCTTGTTCCAAATGAATGATTGTTGGTGGAGTTATGGTCCTTTAAAGGTTTTACTACATAAGCTTTGTCCTTACAACTTCTCCTAATCCGCTGAACTTGGTAGGGATGACAATTACCAAATTACATATCTTCGTTGTATTCCAGTTGAGTGATATTTGGTGGATTTATGGCCCTTTCTCCTTTAGAAGAGACATCTGTTTTTAGTCATCTGTTTTTACTAAAAACAACCCCTTGTTTTAATTTAGTATGATTATTTAGGGACTCGAGGCTATAAAATGGGTTTTGACAGCCTGCATAAAGGGGCCCCTCTACAGTCAAAACCTATTTTATACAATTGTTTTGCCTCGAGTTGCTAAATAATGATAGTTCCAAATTATAACTAGGGCCTCTTGTTTAAATTGTTAGCATGGGTCGAGGTTTTAAGTTTCTGTCTGTTGTGGGTGTTGTTGTTTTGTGTGTTTTTTTGCAATGTTTTAAAAGAAGCAGCGATGGGAATTTTATGAAGACAACCCTTGATATAAGAGTCGTATTAGCAAGTAGAGCATTCACAGGCCCTCTTGGGTCTCTTGTTTAAATTGGATGTCCATAATTTTCCTTTGCTCATAATTGTAAATCAGTCAGTGGAACATTTGTCAACCCCAAAATTATGGCTATCATACATTATAGAATACACAGCTGCGGTATCATTTAGAAACAGTCAGCAGGCTGACATGTTATTGGTTAACAGGTATACTAATAGGAACGTCCAACGTTCTAAAGTAGTATAAAAGTTTTGAATTTTTTGAAAGTGAGTGAAAAAATCGAGTTGCACATGAAACTTAAACAAAACGTGTAAAACTTAAAAACGTGCAACAAGCTTGAAACTATGTTATCCGAAAATAAATCTAACACAAATTGTGTGCATTAATGTCGGAATACAATACACATACAAAATTCCATCACAAGAAGAAAACAAATTTGTTTAGCCATTTTTGGCTAAGCTTTTTTAGCCATTTTAGCAGAATTTAATACAATTTCCGATTAAAAATTTGTATAACTTTCTTATCTTATCATTAATATATATGTATATATTAAACCAAGTTGAATGATATTAATTCTTTGACTTCCTGATCACGACATGATGTAAATACATGGAAACAGGATAATTAATGCACATCGATTAATATAGTTATATTCCCTATAGCACAAGTTTCGCAAATACCATTCAAAAATAGGTCAAATAAGATTCTTTTTTTTAATATAATATTAGAATCGATAGTATCGAGTAATTCATACATGTATATACTGTGTTTGTGCCACTAGTTTGTGCGCCGTAAAACCCAATTCAATTTTCATGTTCATGGGTAATTACGCCCTCCTGTGGTACCATGTCTGTGATACCATCCAATTAAGTAGGAGATCAAGTTTACCTCCAAGGTAAAATAGGACATCAATGTCTCCTTCCACTTAGTTGAGATGAACAGTCAGAACATGGGGGTGAGGATATTGTTGGCTCACTTTGCATACTTTTTATCTTGGATGTAAATAGAGAGGGAGCTTTCCTTTTTATGACATATAAACATTTTTATGTGTTGGTGCGTCGTGAAACCAGTCAATCAATCAATCAATAAATCAAGCAAGCAACCAAGCATGTAAATTTAACCATGATGGAAAAAACGGATGACACAGTAATCATTGTTTTTTTTGGCCTTGCATAAAACTCAAATGGCTTCAATGAGCGAAAACAGATGACAATGTAATGTATACATGTTGTTTACATGTACGTATCATGGGCTACTTTTTGTTTTTAATAACAGAGTTATAAAGTAATTTTTTTTAGCTAAAAGGGTATAAATCTTTCTATGAGAAAGGTTAATTACTACCATTTTGATAAGAGTTAGACATCTTGTTTACGCGCTGTTTTGCGTTGTTGTTATTCAAAAATGCAATTTTTTTTTCCGGCAAGCTCTTATTGGGTTTCTAATCTTCCTCCAGTATAGACACACCAAGTGAGTTGCAGTTGGACGTCGTCATGTAAAATAAGCCTTGTATAATATAAAGCACAAAGGTCGTAACACAGTCTATAGATTTTAGCTTTTCTGTAAACACCATGAACCCGTCAAGGATTTTCCGGAAAAACATGGCCGCGACTGCGGACTTTTTCCTTTCGCCACTTTCGCAACTTTCGCAAATACCAGCCGTTAGTTAACACGAGTCAAAATGACTTCCGCCAAATTGGCGAAAGCACTTGACAAAAGTTTCGCCATTTGCAATTTGGTTTCACCTATGGCGAGTGGCGAAGACATTTGAAGAGCCCAGGTTATCTGTCTCAATGTAAGTCTCTGATGCCGTGGAGGAAGGAAGGATATTTGTCTCAATGTAAGTTTGTGATGCTGTGGAGGAAGGAAGGGTATCTGTCTCGATGTAAGTCTGTGATGCTGTGGAGAAACGAAGGATGTATGTCTCATTGTAAGCCTGTGATGCTGTGGAGGGAGGAAGGATGTCTGTCTCGAGATAAATCTGATGCTGTGGAGGAAGGAAGGATGTCTGTCTCGAGATAAATCTGATGCTGTGGAGGAAGGAAGGATATTTGTCTCAATGTAAGTATGTGATGCTTTGGAGGAAGGAAGGATATCTGTCTCAGTGTATGTATGTGATGCTGTTGAGGAAGGAAGTGGATATCTGTCTTCATGTAAGTCTGTGATGCTGTGGATCATGGAAAGATATATCTGTCTCAATGTAAGATTGATGCTGTTGAGGAAGGAAGGATATCTGTCTCATTGCAAGTCTGTGATGCTGTGGAGGAAGGAAGGACATCTGTCTCAATGTCAGTCTTTGATGCTGTGCATGAAGGAAGGATATCTTTTCAATGTTAGTCTGTGATGCTGTTGAGGAAGGAAGGATCTCTGTCTCCATTATGTGATGCTGTGGAGGAAGAGAATATATATGTCTCAGTGTAAGTATGTGATGCTGCGGATGCGGGACGGATATTTGTCTCAATGCAAGTATGTGATGCTGTGGAGGAAGGAAGGATATCTGTCTTCATGTAAGTCTGAGATGCTGTGGATCATGGAAAGATATACCTGTCTCATTGTAAGATTGATTCTGCGGAGGAAGGAAGGATATCTGTCTCTCAATGTAAGTCTCTGATATTTGTCTCAGTGTAAGTTTGTGATGCTGTGGAGGAAGGAAGGATATCTCAATGTAAGTCTGTGATGCTTAGGAGGAAGGAAGGATATCTGTCTCAATGTAAATCTGTGATGCTGTGGAAGAAGGAAGGATATCAGTCTCATTGTAAGTCTGTGATACTGCAGAGGAAGGACTGATATCCGTCACAATGTAAGTATGTGATGCTGTGGATGAAGGAATGATACATGTCTCAATGTAAGTCTGTGATGCTGCAGAGGAAGGAAGGATATCTGTCTCATTGTAAGTCTGTGATGCTTTGGAGGAAGGAAGGATATCTGTCCCAATGTAAGTATGTGCTACTGTGGAGGAAGGAAGGATATCTGTCTCATTGTAAGTCTTTGATGCTGTGGATGAAGGAAGGATATCTGTCTCAATGTAAGTATGTGATGCTGTGAAGGAAGGAAGGATACATGTCTCAATGTAAGTCTGTGATGCTGCAGAGGAAGGAAGGATATCTGTCTCATTGTAAGTCTGTGATGCTTTGGAGGAAGGAAGGATATCTGTCCCAATGTAAGTATGTGCTACTGTGGAGGAAGGAAGGATATCTGTCTCATTGTAAGTCTTTGATGCTGTGGATGAAGGAAGGATATCTGTCTCAATGTAAGTATGTGATGCTGTGAAGGAAGGAAGGATACCTGCCTCAATGTAAGTCTGTGATGCTGTGGAGGAAGGAAGGATATCAGTCTCATTGTAAGTCTGTGATACTGCAGAGGAAGGACTAATATCCGTCACAATGTAAGTATGTGATGCTGTGGATGAAGGAATGATACATGTCTCAATGTAAGTCTGTGATGCTGCAGAGGAAGGAAGGATATCTGTCTCATTGTAAGTCTGTGATGCTTTGGAGGAAGGAAGGATATCTGTCCCAATGTAAGTACGTGCTACTGTGGAGGAAGGAATGATATCTGTCTAAATGTAAGTCTGATGCTGTAGAGGCAGTAAGGATATCTGTCTCAATGTATGTCTGTGATGTTGTGGAGTAACGAAGGATATGTCTCAATGTAAGTTTAGGATGCTTAGGAGGAAGGAAGGATATCTGTCTCAATGTAAGTCTGTGATGCTGTGAAGGAACGAAGGATATATGTCTCATTGTATTTCTGTGATGCTGCAGAGGAAGGAAGGATATCTGTCCCAATATAAATCTGTGATGCTGTGGAGAAAGGAAGGATCTCTGTCTAAATGTAAGTCTTTGATGTTGTGGAGGAAGGAATGAAATCTGTCTCAATGTAAGTCTTTGATGCTGTGGAATGAAGGAAGGATATCCGTCTCAATGTAAGTATGTGATGCTTTGGAGGAAGGAAGGATATCTGATTCAATGAAAGATTGATGCTGTGGAGGAAGGAAGGATATCTGTCTCATTGCAAGTCTGTGATGCTGTGGAGGAAGGAAGGACATCTGTCTCAATGTAAGTCTTTGATGCTGTGGATGAAGGAAGGATATCTTTTCAATGTAAGTCTGTGATGCTGTGGAGGAAGGAAAGATCTCTGTCTCAATGTGTGTGATGCTGTGGAGGAAGAGAAGATATCTGTCTCAATGTAAGTATGTGATGCTGTGGAGGCAGGATGGATATTTGTCTCAATGTAAGTCTCGGATGCTGTGGAGGAAATAAGGATATCTGTCTTCATTAAGTCTGAGATGCAGTGTATCATGGAAAGATATATCTGTCTCATTGTAAGATTGATTCTGCAGAGGAAGGAAGGATATCTATCTCAATGTAAGTTTGTGAGGCTGTGAAGGAAGGAAGGATATCTCAATGTAAGTCTATGATGCTTTGGAGGAAGGAAGGATATATGTCTCATTGTAAGCCTGTGATCCTGTGGAGGAAGGAAGGATGTCTGTCTCGAGATAAATCTGATGCTGTGGAGGAAGGAAGGATATTTGTCTCAATGTAAGTATGTGATACTGTACAAGAAGGAAGGATATCTGTCTCATTGTAAGTCTGTGATGCTTTGGAGGAAGGAAGGATATCTGTCTCATTGTAAGTCTGTGATGCTGCAGAGGAAGGAAGGATATCTGTCTCATTGTATGTCTGTGATGCTGCAGAGGAAGGAAGGATATCTGTCCCAATGTAAATCTGTGATGCTGTGGAGAAAGGAAGGATATCTGTCACAATGTAAGTCTGTAATGCTGTATAGGAAGGAATGATCTCTGTCTAAATGTAAGTCTTTGATGCTGTGGAGAAAGGAAGGATATCTGTCACAATGTAAGTCTGTAATGCTGTATAGGAAGGAATGATCTCTGTCTCAATGTAAGTATTTGATGCTGTGGATGAAGGAAGGATATCTGTCTCAATGTAAGTATGTGATGCTGTGAAGGAAGGAAGGATGCCTGTCTCAATATAAGTCTGTGATGCTGTGGAGGAAGGAAGGATATCAGTCTCATTGTAAGTCTGTGATGCTGCAGAGGAAGGACTGATATCCGTCACAATGTAAGTATGTGATGCTGTGGATGAAGGAATGATATATGTCTCAATGTAAGTCTGTGATGCTGCAGAGGAAGGAAGGATATCTGTCTCATTGTAAGTCTGTGATGCTTTGGAGGAAGGAAGGATATCTGTCTCAATGTAAGTCTGATGCTGTAGAGGCAGTAAGGATATCTGTCTCAATGTATGTCTGTGATGCTGTGGAGTAACGAAGGATATGTCTCAATGTAAGTTTGTGATGCTTTGGAGGAAGGAAGGATATCTGTCTCAATGTAAGTCTGTGATGCTGTGAAGGAACGAAGGATATATGTCTCATTGTATTTCTGTGATGCTGCAGAGGAAGGATGGATATCTGTCCCAATGTAAATCTGTGATGCTGTGGAGAAAGGAAGGATATCTGTCTCAATGTAAATCTGTGATGCTGTGGAGGAAGGAATGATCTCTGTCTAAATGTAAGTCTTTGACGTTGTGGAGGAAGGAGCGAAATCTGTCTCAATGTAAGTCTTTGATGCTGTGGAATGAAGGAAGGATATCCGTCTCAATGTAAGTTTGTGATGCTGTGGAGGAAGGAAGGATATCTGTCTCAATGAAAGATTGATGCTGTGGAGGAAGGAAGGATATCTGTCTCATTGCAAGTCTGTGATGCTGTGGAGGAAGGAAGGACATCTGTCTCAATGTAAGTCTTTGATGCTGTGGATGAAGGAAGGATATCTTTTCAATGTAAGTCTGTGATGCTGTGGAGGAAGGAAAGATCTCTGTCTCAATGTGTGTGATGCTGTGGAGGAAGAGAAGATATCTGTCTCAATGTAAGTATGTGATGCTGTGGAGGCAGGATGGATATTTGTCTCAATGTAAGTCTCGGATGCTGTGGAGGAAATAAGGATATCTGTCTTCATTAAGTCTGAGATGCAGTGTATCATGGAAAGATATATCTGTCTCATTGTAAGATTGATTCTGCAGAGGAAGGAAGGATATCTATATCAATGTAAGTTTGTGAGGCTGTGAAGGAAGGAAGGATATCTCAATGTAAGTCTATGATGCTTTGGAGGAAGGAAGGATATATGTCTCATTGTAAGCCTGTGATCCTGTGGAGGAAGGAAGGATGTCTGTCTCGAGATAAATCTGATGCTGTGGAGGAAGGAAGGATATTTGTCTCAATGTAAGTATGTGATACTGTACAAGAAGGAAGGATATCTGTCTCATTGTAAGTCTGTGATGCTTTGGAGGAAGGAAGGATATCTGTCTCATTGTAAGTCTGTGATGCTGCAGAGGAAGGAAGGATATCTGTCTCATTGTATGTCTGTGATGCTGCAGAGGAAGGAAGGATATCTGTCCCAATGTAAATCTGTGATGCTGTGGAGAAAGGAAGGATATCTGTCACAATGTAAGTCTGTAATGCTGTATAGGAAGGAATGATCTCTGTCTAAATGTAAGTCTTTGATGCTGTGGAGAAAGGAAGGATATCTGTCACAATGTAAGTCTGTAATGCTGTATAGGAAGGAATGATCTCTGTCTCAATGTAAGTATTTGATGCTGTGGATGAAGGAAGGATATCTGTCTCAATGTAAGTATGTGATGCTGTGAAGGAAGGAAGGATGCCTGTCTCAATGTAAGTCTGTGATGCTGTGGAGGAAAGAAGGATATCAGTCTCATTGTAAGTCTGTGATGCTGCAGAGGAAGGACTGATATCCGTCACAATGTAAGTATGTGATGCTGTGGATGAAGGAATGATATATGTCTCAATGTAAGTCTGTGATGCTGCAGAGGAAGGAAGGATATCTGTCTCATTGTAAGTCTGTGATGCTTTGGAGGAAGGAAGGATATCTGTCCCAATGTAAGTATGTGCTACTGTGGAGGAAGGAAGGATATCTGTCTCAATGTAAGTCTGATGCTGTAGAGGCAGTAAGGATATCTGTCTCAATGTATGTCTGTGATGCTGTGGAGTAACGAAGGATATGTCTCAATGTAAGTTTGTGATGCTTTGGAGGAAGGAAGGATATCTGTCTCAATGTAAGTCTGTGATGCTGTGAAGGAACGAAGGATATATGTCTCATTGTATTTCTGTGATGCTGCAGAGGAAGGAAGGATATCTGTCCCAATGTAAATCTGTGATGCTGTGGAGAAAGGAAGGATATCTGTCTCAATGTAAATCTGTGATGCTGTGGAGGAAGGAATGATCTCTGTCTAAATGTAAGTCTTTGACGTTGTGGAGGAAGGAGCGAAATCTGTCTCAATGTAAGTCTTTGATGCTGTGGAATGAAGGAAGGATATCCGTCTCAATGTAAGTTTGTGATGCTGTGGAGGAAGGAAGGATATCTGTCTCAATGAAAGATTGATGCTGTGGAGGAAGGAAGGATATCTGTCTCATTGCAAGTCTGTGATGCTGTGGAGGAAGGAAGGACATCTGTCTCAATGTAAGTCTTTGATGCTGTGGATGAAGGAAGGATATCTTTTCAATGTAAGTCTGTGATGCTGTGGAGGAAGGAAAGATCTCTGTCTCAATGTGTGTGATGCTGTGGAGGAAGAGAAGATATCTGTCTCAATGTAAGTATGTGATGCTGTGGAGGCAGGATGGATATTTGTCTCAATGTAAGTCTCGGATGCTGTGGAGGAAATAAGGATATCTGTCTTCATTAAGTCTGAGATGCAGTGTATCATGGAAAGATATATCTGTCTCATTGTAAGATTGATTCTGCAGAGGAAGGAAGGATATCTGTCTCTTTGTAAGTTTGTGAGGCTGTGGAGGAAGGAAGGATATCTCAATGTAAGTCTATGATGCTTTGGAGGAAGGAAGGATATATGTCTCATTGTAAGCCTGTGATCCTGTGGAGGAAGGAAGGATGTCTGTCTCGAGATGAATCTGATGCTGTGGAGGAAGGAAGGATATTTGTCTCAATGTAAGTATGTGATACTGTACAAGAAGGAAGGATATCTGTCTCATTGTAAGTCTGTGATGCTTTGGAGGAAGGAAGGATATCTGTCTCATTGTAAGTCTGTGATGCTGCAGAGGAAGGAAGAATATCTGTCTCATTGTATGTCTGTGATGCTGCAGAGGAAGGAAGGATATCTGTCCCAATGTAAATCTGTGATGCTGTGGAGAAAGGAAGGATATCTGTCTCAATGCAAGTCTGTAATGCTGTATAGGAAGGAATGATCTCTGTCTAAATGTAAGTCTTTGATGTTGTGGAGGAAGGAATGAAATCTGTCTCAATGTAAGTATTTGATGCTGTGAATGAAGGAAGGATATCTGTCCCAATGTAAGTATGTGATGCTGTGGAGGAAGGAAGGATATCTGTCTCAATGTAAGTCTGTGATGCTGCGGAGAAAGGAAGGATATCAGTATCATTGTAAGTCGGTGATGCTGCAGAGGAAGTACTGATATCTGTCAAAATTTTAGTATGTGATGCTGTGGAGGAAGGAAGGATATCTGTCTCAATGTAAGTCTGTGATGCTGCATAGGAAGGAAGGATATATGTCTCATTGTAAGTCTTTGATGCTGCAGAAGAAGGAAGGATATCTCCCAATGTAAGTATGTGCTACTGTAGAGGAAGGAAGGATATCTGTCTCAATGTAAGTCTGTGATGCTGTGGAATAAGGAATGATCTCTGTCTAAATCTAATTCTTTGATGTTGTGGAGGAAGGAAGGATATCTGTCTCAATTTAAGTCTGATGCTGTAGAGGCAGTAAGGATATCTGTCTCGATGTATGTATATGATGCTGTTGAGGAAGGAAGTGGATATCTGTCTTCATGTAAGTCTGTGATGCTGTGGATCGTTGAAAGATATATCTGTCTCAATGTAAGATTGATGCTGTGGAGGAAGGAAGGATATCTGTCTCATTGCAAGTCTGTGATGCTGTGGAGGAAGGAAGGACATCTGTCTCAATGTCAGTCTTTGATGCTGTGGATGAAGGAAGGATATCTTTTCAATGTAAGTCTGTGATGCTGTTGAGGAAGGTAAGATCTCTGTCTCAATGTATATGATGCTGTGGAGGAAGAGAATATATCTGTCTCAATGTAAGTATGTGATGCTGCGGAGGCAGGACGGATATTTGTCTCAATGTAAGTATGTGATGCTGTGGAGGAAGGAAGGATATCTGTCTTCATGTAAGTCTGAGATGCTGTGGATCATGGAAAAATATACCTGTCTCATTGTCAGATTGATTCTGTGGAGGAAGGAAGGATCTGTCTCAATGTAAGTCTCTGATGCTGTGGAGGAAGGAAGGATATTTGTCTCAGTGTAAGTTTGTGATGCTGTGGAGGAAGGAAGGATATCTTAATGTAAGTCTGTGATGCTTAGGAGGAAGAAAGGATATCTGTCTCAAATGTAAGTCTGTGATGCTTTGGAGGAATGAAGGATATATGTCTCATTGTAAGCCTGTGATGCTGTGGAGGACAGAAGGATGTCTGTCTCGAGATAAATCTGATGCTGTGGAGGAAGGATGGATATTTGTCTCAATGTAAGTATGTGATACTGTGGAAGAAGGAAGGATATCTGTCTCATTGTAAGTCTGTGATGCTTTGGAGGAAGGAAGAATATCTGTCTCAATGTAAGTCTGTGATTCTGCAGAGGAAGGAAGGATATCTGTCTCATTGTAAGTTGGTGATGCTGCAGATGAAGGAAGGATATCTTTCGCATTGTAAGTCTGTGATGCTGCAGAGGAAGGAAGGATATCTATCCCAATGTAACTATGTGCTACTGTTGAGGAAGGAAGGCTATCTGTCTTAATGTAAGTCTGTGATGCTGTGGATCATGGAAATATATATCTGTCTCAATGTTAGATTGATGCTGTGGAGGAAGGAAGGATATCTTCTCATTGCAAGTCTGTGATGCTGTGGAGGAAGGAAGGACATCTGTCTCGAAATAAATCTGATGTTGTCTCGAGATAAATCTGATGCTGTGGAGGAAGGAAGGATATTTGTCTCATTGTAAGTATGTGATGCTGTTGAGGAAGGAAGGATATCTGTCCCATTGTAAGTCTGTGATGCTGCATAGGAAGAAGGGATATCTGTCTCATTGTATGTCTGTGATGCTGCAGAGGAACGAAGGATATCTGTCCCAATGTAAATCTGTGATGCTGTGGAGATAGGAAGGATATCTGTCTCAATGTAAGTCTGTGATGCTGTGGAGGAAGGAATGATCTCTGTCTAAATGTCAGTATGTGATACTGTGGAAGACGGAAGGATATCTGTCGCATTGTAAGTCTGTCATGCTGCAGAGGAAGGAAGGATATCTGTCTTAATGTAAGTCTGTGATGCTGTGGAGATAGGAAGGATATCTGTCTCAATGTAAGTCTGTGATGCTGTGGAGGAAGGAATGATCTCTGTCTAAATGTCAGTATGTGATACTGTGGAAGAAGGAAGGATATCTGTCGCATTGTAAGTCTGTCATGCTGCAGAGGAAGGAAGGATATCTGTCTTAATGTAAGTCTGTGATGCTGTGGAGGTAGGAATGATCTCTGTCTAAATGTAAATATTTGATGCTGCAGAGGAAGGAAGGATATCTGTCTCTTTGTAAGTATGCGATGCTGCAGAGGAAGGAAGGATATCTATCCCAATGTGAGTATGTGCTACTGTGGAGGAAGAAAGGATATCTGTCTCAATGTTAGTCTGTGATGCTGTGGAATAAGGAATGATCTCTGTCTCAATGTAAGTCTTTGATGTTGTGGAGGAAGGAAAGATCTCTGTCTCAATGTATGTGATGCTGTGGAGGAAGAAAAGATATCTGTATCAATGTAAGTATGTGATGCTGCGGCGGCAGGACAGATATCTGTCTGAATTTAAGTCTGATGCTGTAGAGGCAGTAAGGATATCTGATGCTGTGGATCATGGAAAGATATCTGCCTCATTGTAAGTCTGTGATGCTGCAGAGGAAGGAAGGATATCTGCCTAAATGTAAGTCTGTTATACTGTGCAGGAAGGAATGATATCTGTGTCAATGTAAGTATGTTGCTGCAGAGGAAGGAAGGATATCATTGTCTCAATGTAAGTCTGTTATTCTGTGGATCCAGGAGAGATATATCTGTCAGAATGTAAGACTGTTTTTGAGGAGGAAGGAAGGATATTTGTCTCATTAGCTCGACTGATCAGAGATCAGCAGATCTTATGCCGTGGTGCGGCGTCCGTCCGTCTGTCCGTCTGTCCGTAAACTTTTATTTGTAGCGACAACTCCTCTGAAACTACTGGATGGATATTCATGAAACTTTACAGAAATGTTGCCCATAAAGTCTAGTTGATCCTAGCAAAAATTCATGTTGATGTGAAATCCAAGATGGCCGCCAAAGGTAAAAATAGAGTTTTAAAATACAAGTTTGTAGCGACTACTTCTTGAAAACTATAAGTGATATTGATATGGGACTTTATTCTTAAATGATCAGCATGACATGATGTTGATCCTTGTCAAAACTCGTTTTGATTCAACGTTAAAAATGGCTGCCAGCGGCCATCTTTGTTTACATAGAGTTATATAGTAAAAACTTGTAGCGACTACTCCTCTGAAACTACTTTACGGTTTGTCATGAAACTTTACAGGAATGTTGCTCTTGATGTCTAATTGATCCTAGCAAAATTTCAGATCTGCCAGAAATTCAAGATGGCCGTCACAGCTAAAAATAGATTTTTAAAAATAAGATTTTAGCGACTGCTTGTTGAAAACTTTTAGTGATATTGATATGGGACTTTTTCTATAATGATCAGCATGACATGATGTTGATCCTTGTGGAAAATTATTTTGATTCGACGTTAAACATGGCTGCCAGTGGCCATCTTTGGTTAAATAGAGTTATATAGTAAAATCTTGTAGCGACTACTCCTCTGAAACTACTTGACGGATGTTCATGAAACTTCACAGGAATGTTGCTCTTGATGTCTAGCTGATCCTAGAAAAATTTCAGGTTGGCCGGAAATTCAAGATGGCCGCCACAGCTAAAAATAGATTTAAAATAAATAAGTTTGTAGCGACCACTTCTTCAAAACTATAAGAGATATTGATATGGGACTTTTTGTAAAATGATCAGTATGACATGATGTTGGTCCTTGTCGAAAATCGTTTTGATTTGACGTTAAACATGGCTCCCAGCGGCCATCTTTGTTTACATTGAGTTATATAATGAAAACTTGTAGCGACTACTCCTCTGAAACTACTTGACGGATTTTCATGAAACTTCACAGGAATGTTGCTCTTAATGTCTAATTGATCCTAGCAAAATTTCAGGTCGGCTGGAAATTCAAGATGGCCGCCACGGTTAAAAAAAGAATTTTCAAAAAACAAGTCTGTAGCGACTACTTCCTGAAATCAAAATCAATCAGTAGAGCTTCAAGGTCATTGACCTCTTGTTTTAAGTATGTGATACTGCGGATTAAGGAAGGATGTTTATCTAAATGTAAGTCTCTGATGTTGTGGAGGAAGGAAGGATATCTGTCTCAATGTAAGTATGTGATGCTGTGGATCAAGGAAGGATAACTGTCTTCATGTAAGTCTGTGATGCTGTGGATCATGGAAAAATATATCTGTCTCAGTGTAAGATTGATACTGCGGTGGAAAGAAGGATATCTGTCTCAATGTAAGTCTCTGATGCTGTTGAGGAAGGAAGGATATTTGTCTCCATATAAGTTTGTGATGCTGTGGAGGAAGGAAAGGTATTTGTCTCAAGGTAAGTATCTGATGCTGTGGTGGAAGGAAGGATATTTGTTTCAAGGTAAATCTGTGATGCTGTGGATCAAGTAATGACCTCTGTCTCAATGAATGTGATACTGTGGAGGAAGGAAGGATATCTGTCTCAATGTAAATATGTGATGATGCAGAGGAAGGAAGGCTATCTGTCTCAATGTAAGTCTCTGATGCTGTGAAGGAAGGAAGGAAGGATATTTGTCTCAATGTAAGTCTGTGATGCTGTGGAGGAAGGAATGATATCGGTGTTGTATGATGCTGCAGATTAAGGAAGGATATCATTGTCTCAATGTAAGTCTGTTATGCTGTGGATTCAGGAGAGATATATCTGTCTCAATGTAAGACTGATACTGAGGAGGAAGGAAGGATATCTGTCCCAATGTAAGTATGTGATACTGCGGAGGAAGGAAGGATGTGTATGTAAATGTAAGTCTCTGATGTTGTGGAGGTAGGAAGGATATCTGTCTCAATGTAAGTATGTGATGCTGTGGATCAAGGAATAGTGTTTCCCCTAATGCGGAATGGCAGGGCGGGTCGGCACGCCCTTTTTTCGCCCTGCCATGCAGTCTTTACATACCGCCACGCATTAATTACATGCCGCCCCGCAGTGCCCTTTCTAAAACTGCTCGCGACTGCAGTCTCTTGAAATACACAAACGCACTTTGACATGTCGTGTGACCTTTAAACCGACAATCACCAGATTTAGCCACGGGGTATTTCCAATGTGTACAGGTAAATGATCACGCGTGACTATTGTGATAAGCATTGGTTCCCGTGAATACACACTCCCCAAATAACAAGTTTCTCGCTTCAGGGTTAGTGGGAAATCAAGTCGGCGACCTCCCAATCATCACTTTGCAGAATATCTACATGTAGGTCATATGCACGGCCCTGGAATGTTTTGCGAGAAGAATGCGAATTTTTTAATACTCTCAAAGCACTCGTTTATTACTGCGATTCAATGAGGTATTCAGTGTATTTCATTGATAAAGTATGAAATTAAACTTATATGGATGTGCATCTTTCCCCCAAAAGCGTTACAAAACTTAGCGGTATGCCTTTTTTCCCCCAAGCAATCGTAAACCATAACAATGAGCGGCCCTGGATTGTTTTGCTAGAAAATACAAACTTTTTTAATACACTCAAAGAACTCGTTTATTAATGCGATTGGATGAGATATTCAGTGTTTTTCATTGATAAAGAATGAAATTAAAACATATATGGACGTGTATCTTTCCCAAAAAGCATTTCAAAACTTAGTGATATGCTTCTTTTTTCATATCTCACTGGTTTTAATTAATTTTACAACTAAAACCATCTCAGAGTATACATGACAATACAATATAATATATAATTTTATTTCTTTTTAGAAAAGTTTTAATATGTTATTAAATGACTTTTTGGATGACTTTTTTTTTTGTGTAGGTGGGGGTGGGGTGGGTGGGTGGGGGGGGGGGGGTTAGTAGAGGGAGGTGGGGGTAGTAGTGACCAAATTATGCGCCGAATACCTGTGCAGAGAAGTAGATATAGAATATTGATGAAAATTCATACTCAAACATACCATAAAAGCGACGTTAAATTACAAAGATTTTTTTACTAATTTTGCGCGTTAAAAATGCCCTTTTTTTAGCTCTACTGATCAGAGATCAGCAGAGCTTATGCCGTGGTGCGGCGTCCGTCGTCCGTCCGTCCGTCTGTCCGTCTGTCCGTCCGTCCGTCTGTCCGTTAACTTTTATTTGTAGCGACTACTCCTCTGAAACTACTGGATGGATATTCATAAAACTTTACAGAAATGTTGCCCATGAAGTCTAGTTGATCCTAGCAAAAATTCATGTTGATGTGAAATCCAAGATGGCCGCCAAAGCTAAAAATAGATTTTTTAAATTCAAGTTTGTAGCGACTACTTCTTGAAAACTATAAGTGATATTGATATGGGACTTTTTCTAAAATGATCAGCATGACATGATGTTGGTCCTTGTCGAAAATCGTTTTGATTTGACGTTAAACATGGCTGCCAGTGGCCATCTTTGTTTACATAGAGTTATATAATGAAAACTTGTAGCGACTACTCCTCTGAAACTACTTGACGGATTTTCATGAAACTTCACAGGAATGTTGCTCTTGATGTCTAAATGATCCTAGCAAAATTTCAGGTCGGCCGGAAATTCAAGATGGCCGCCACGGCTAAAAATAAATTTTCAAAATACAAGTTTGTAGCGACTACTTCTTGAAAACTATAAGTGATATTGATATGGGACTTTTTCTAAAATGATCAGCATGACATGATGTTGGTCCTTATCAAAAATCGTTTTGATTCGACGTTAAACGTGGCTGCCAGCGGCCATCTTTGTTTACATAGAGTTATATAGTAAAAACTTGTAGCGACTACTCCTCTGAAACTACTTGGCGGATTTTCATGAAACTTTACAGGAATGTTGCTCTTAATGTCTTATTGATCCTAGCAAAATTTCAGGTCGGCCGGAAATTCAAGATGGCCGCCATGGCTAAAAATAGATTTTCAAAATACAAGTTTGTAGCGACTACTTCTTGAAAACTATAAGTGATATTGATATGGGACTTTTTCTAAAATGATCAGCATGACATGATGTTGATCCTTGTGGAAAATTATTTTGATTCGACGTTAAACATGGCTGCCAGTGGCCATCTTTGGTTACACAGAGTTATATAGTAAAAACTTGTAGCGACTACTCCTCTGAAACTACTTGACGGATGTTCATGAAACTTCACAGGAATGTTGATCTTGATGTCTAGTTGATCCTAGAAAAATTTCAGGTCGGCCGGAAATTCAAGATGGCCGCCACAGCTAAAAATAGATTTAAAATAAATAAGTTTGTAGCGACTACTTCTTCAAAACTATAAGAGATATTGATATGGGACTTTTTCTAAAATGATCAGTATGACATGATGTTGGTCCTTGTCGAAAATTGTTTTGATTTGACGTTAAACATGGCTACCAGCGGCCATCTTTGTTTACATAGAGTTATATAATGAAAACTTGTAGTGACTACTCCTCTGAAACTACTTGACGGATTTTCATGAAACTTCACAGGAATGTTGCTCTTAATGTCTAATTGATCCTAGCAAAAATTCAGGTCGGCCGGAAATTCAAGATGGCCGCCACGGTTAAAAATAGATTTTCAAAAAACAAGTCTGTAGCGACTACTTCCTGAAATCAAAATCAATCAGTAGAGCTTCAAGGTCATTGACCTCTTGTTTTTATTTACCCTGCCCTTTTTCAAGGCTGGGGGAAACACTAAAGGAAGGATAACTGTCTTCATGTAAGTCTGTGATGCTGTGGATCATGGAAAGATATATCTGTCTCAGTGTAAGATTGATACTGCAGTGGAAAGAAGGATATCTGTCTCAATGTAAGTCTCTGATGCCGTGGAGGAAGGAAGGATATTTGTCTCAATGTAAGTATGTGAAGCTGTGGAGGAAGGAAGGATATCTGTCTCATTGTAAGTCTGTGATGCTGCAGAGGAAGGAAGGATATCTCTCATTCTATGTCTGTGATGCTGCAGAGGAAGGAAGGATATCTGTCCCAATGTAAATCTGTGATGCTGTGGAGATATGAAGGATATCTGTCTCAAAGTTAGTCTGTGATGCTGTGGAGGAAGGAATGATCTCTGTCTAAATGTAAGTATGTGATACTGTGGAAGAAGGAAGGATATCTGTCTCATTGTAAGTCTGTGATGCTTTGGAGGAAGGAAGGATATCAGTCTCATTGTAAGTATGTGATGCTGTGGAGGAAGGAAGGATATCTGACTCATTGTAAGTCTCTGATGCTGCAGAGGAAGTAAGGATATCTGTCTCCTTGTATGTGTGGGATGCTGCAGAGGAAGGAAGGATATCTGTCCCAATGTAAATCTGTGTTGCTGTGGAGAAAGGAAGGATATCTGTCTTAATGTAAGTATTTCATGTTGTGGAGGAAGGAATGAAATCTGTCTCAATGTAAGTATGTGATGCTGTGGAGGAAGGAAGGATATCAGTCGCAATGTAAGTCTGTGATGCTGCGGAGGAAGGAAGGATATCAGTCCAGAGCTCTAGATAAAATTTTTGCTATTTAGGTTTTTTATCCATAATTTTTTTATATTTGTGTTTTTTAACCCAGTCAAATATTTTTTATCAATATTAATACCCTTCGTTTTTTTATATTTGCTTTTTTTCCCCTTCAACTACTTATAGTTATTGTAAATTTTACAATACTTATGAGTAGTTGAAAAAATTATAAACTTATGTGCTTGTTTACACATGTGTGTATGTTTTATTTGTTTGTTAATTATCAATAAGGTTTACAATCAGGAAAAAAAAGTAAAACAAAAGTAGAATGCTTACAGTGGCCTTTAATACTGTTTTATTCTTGACTTGAAACATATTACTTCTTACAGGACAATAACAATAATTTTCATATTTTACGGGAAAATTTGACCGGATATCAATACGCAGACTGGATTATAGTACCTATTAACGATACCTCAATTCAACACGTTTTATAAAGTAAACATAACCCGAAACCCGTCTGTGAAATGTTCGTTTAGTCAAACGTAGACTCGTTCTCGATATGTTCTAATCGAGTCTTGCATCATACAGTACTAGGAACATATTCTACAAACGTGTGACGTTTACGGAACAGAACAATTCGACAATCAAACAAACGTTTTAATTCAGAAGATGGAGATTGCGAAACGAGGTGTATTTACGTTTCGGTACGCATTGAAATAAATTGTTTGTGTTTTTCTTATTTTTTTTTACGTTTTTAGTACGCATAGAAAGAAATCTTTTGCGTTTTTTGGCTCATTTATTTGCGTAAATTACGCAGATACGCAGCTTATCTAGAGCTCTGTCAGTCTCATTGTAAGTCGGTGATGCTGCAGAGGAAGGACTGATATCTGTCACAATGTAAGTATGTGATGCTGTGGAGGAAGGAAGGATATCTGTCTCAATGTAAGTCTGTGATGCTGCAGGGGAAGGAATCATATCTGTCTTATTGTAAGTCTGCGATGCTGCAGAGGAAGGAAGGATATCTGTCCCAATGTAAGTATGTGCTACTGTGGAGGAAGGAAGAATATCTGTCTCAATGTAAGTCTGTTATGCTGTGTATCTAGGAGAGATATATCTGTCTCAATGTAAGACTGATACAGGGGAGGAAGGAAGGATACCTGTCTCGATGTAAGTATGTGATACTGCGGAGGAAGGAAGGATATATGTCTCAATGTAAGTCTGTTATGCTGTGTATCCAGGAGAGATATATCTGTCTCAATGTAGGACTGATACTGAGGAGGAAGGAAGGATATCGGTCTCAATGTAAATACGTGATACTGCGGAGGAAGGAAGGATGTGTATCTAAATGTAAGTCTCTGATGTTGTGGAGGAAGGAAGGATATCTGTCTTCATGTAAGTATGTGTTGCTGTGGATCAAGGAAGGATAACTGTCTTCATGTAAGTCTGTGATGCCGTCGATCATGGAAAGATATATCTGTCTCAGTGTAAGATTAATACTGCAGTGGAAAGAAGGATATCTGTCTCAATGTAAGTCTCTGATGCTGTGGAGGAAGGAAGGATATTTGTCTCAATGTAAGTATGTGATGCTGTGGAGGAAGGAAGGATAACTCAATGTAAGTATGTGATGCTGTGGTGGAAGGAAGGATATCTTGTCACAATGTAAGTCTATGATGGTGTGGAGGAAGAAAGGATATCTGTCTGAATGTAAGTCTCTGATGCTGTGAAGGAAGGAAGGATGTCTGTCTCAATGTAAGTCTGTGATGCTTTGGAGGAAGGATGGATATCTTTCTCAATGTAAGTATGTGATGCTATGGAGGAAGATAGGATATCTTTCTCAATGTAAGTCGGATGCTGCGGAGGAAGGAAGGATATCTGTCTCATTGGAAAGATATCTGTCTCATTGTATGTCTGCAATACTATGGAGATTGGAAGGACATCTGTCTCATTATAAGTTTATGATGCTGCGGAGAAACGAAGGATATCTATCTCAATGTAAGTATGTGATGCTGCGGAGGAAGGAAGGATATCTGTCTCAATGTAAGTCTGATGCTGTAGATGCAGTAAGGATATCTGTCTTAATGTTAGTATGTGATTATGTTGATTTCCTCTGTCTTCATAGGATATAGGTCTCAAGGTAAATCTGATGCTGTGGAGGAAGGAAGGACACTTGTCTCAATGTAAGTCTGCGATGCTTTGGAGGAAGGAAGGATATCTGTCCCAATGTAAATCTGTGATGTTGCAGAGGAAGGAAGGATATCTGTCTCAATGTAAGTCTGTGATGCTGTTTAGAAAGGAATGATCTCTGTCTCAATGTAAGTCTTTGATGTTGTGGAGGAAGGAATGAAATCTGTCTCACTTTAAGTTCTTGATGCTGTGGATGAAGGAAGGATATCTGTCTCATTGTAAGTCGGGGATGCTGCAGAGGATGGACGGATGTCTGTCTCAATGTAAGTATTTGATGCTGTGGAGGAAGGAAGGATATCTGTCTTGATGTAAGTCTGTGATGCTGCGGAGGAAGGAAGGATATCTGTCTCATTGTAAGTATGTTATCCTGTGGAGGATGGAAGGATATCTTTCTCGATGTAAGTATGTTATGCTGTGGAGGAAGGATATTTGTCTCAATGTAAGTATGTGATGCTGTGGAGGAAGGAAGGATATCTGTCTCAGTGTAAGTCTGTGATGCTGTGGAGGAAGGAAGGATATCTGTCACGTTGTAAGTCTGTGCTGCTGTGGAGGAAGGAAGAATATCTGTCTCCTAAGTCTGTGATGCTGTATGGAGGAAGGAATGATCTCTGTCTCAATGTAAGATTGATACTGCGGAGGAAGGAAAAATATCTCTCCATGTAAGTCTCTGATCCTCTGATGAAGGAAGGAAGGATATCTGTCTCATTGTAAGTCTGTGATGCTGTGGATGAAGGACGGATATCTGTCTCAATGTAAGTCTTTGATGCTCTGAATGAAGGAAGGATATTTTTCTCAATGTAAGTATGTGATGCTGTGGAGGAAGGACGGATATCTGTCTTGATGTAAGTCTGTGATGCTGCGGAGGAAGGAAGGATATCTGCCTCATTGTAAGTATGTTATGCTGTGGAGGAAGGAAGGATATCTGTCTCTATGTAAGTCTGTGATGCTGCGGAGGAAGGAAGGATATCTGTCTCAATGTAAGTCTGTGATGCTGTGGAGGAACGAAGGATATCTGTCTCAATGTATGTCTGTGATGCTGCAGAGGAAGGAAGGATATCTGTCCCAATGTAAATCTGTGCTGCTGTGGAGAAAGGAAGGATATCTGTCTCAATGTAAATATGTGATGCTGTGGAGGAAGGAATGAAATCTGTCTCAATGTAAGTCTTTGATGCTGTGAAATGAACGAAGGATATCCGTCTCAATGTAAGTATGTGATGCTGTGGAGGAAGGAAGGATATCAGTCTCAATGTAAGTCTGTGATGCTGTGGAGGAAGGAAGGATATCAGTCTCATTGTAAGTCTGTGATGCTGCAGAGGAAGGGCTGATATCCGTCACAATGTAAGTATGTGATGCTGTGGAGGAAGGAATGATATCTGTCTCAATGTAAGTATGTGATGCTGCAGAGGAAGGAAGGATATCTGTCTCATTGTAAGTCTGTGATGCTTACAAGGATATCTGTCCCAGTGTGAGTATGTGCTATTGTGGAGGAAGGAAGGATATCTGTCTCAATATAAGTCTGATGCTGTAGAGGCAGTATGGATATCTGTCTCAATGTATGTATGTGAAGCTGTTGAGGAAGGCAGTGGATATCTGTCTTCATGTAAGTCTGTGATGCTGTGGATCATGGAAAGATATATCTGTCTCAATGTAAGATTGATGCTGTGGAGGAAGGAAGGACATCTGTCTCGAGATAAATCTGATGCTGTCTTGAGATAAATCTGATACTGTGGAGGCAGGACGGATATTTGTCTCAATGTAAGTATGTGATGCTGCGGAGGCAGGACGGATATTTGTCTCAATGTAAGTCTTGGATGCTGTGGAGGAAGGAAGGATAGCTGTCTTCTTTACGTCTGAGATGCTGTAGATCATGGAAAGAGATATCTGTCTCATTGTAAGATTGATTCTGCAGAGGAAGGAAGGATATCTGTCTCAATGTAAGTCTTTGATGTTGTGGCGGAAGGAAGGATATCTGTCTCAATGTATGTATGTGATGCTGTTGAGGAAGGAAGTGGATATCTGTCTTCATGTAAGTCTGTGATGCTGTGGATCATGGAAAGATATATCTGTCTCAATGTAAGATTGATGCTGTGGAGGAAGGAAGGATATCTGTCTCATTGCAAGTCTGTGATGCTGTGGAGGAAGGAAGGACATCTGTCTCAATGTCAGTCTTTGATGCTGTGGATGAAGGAAGGATATCTTTTCAATGTAAGTCTGTGATGCTGTTGAGGAAGGAAAGATCTCTGTCTCAATATATGTGATGCTGTGGAGGAAGAGAATATATCTGTTTCAATGTAAGTATGTGATGCTGCGGAGGCAGGACTGATATTTGGCTCAATGTAAGTATGTGATGCTGTGGATCATGGAAAGATATACCTCTCTCATTGTAAGATTGATTCTGCGGAGGAAGGAAGGATATCTGTCTCAATGTAAGTCTCTGATGCTGTGGAGGAAGAAATAATATTTGTCTCAGTGTAAATTTGTGATGCTTAGTATAAGAAAGGATATCTCAATGTAAGTCTGTGATGCTTAGGAGGAAGGAAGGATATCTGTCTCAATGTAAGTCTCTGATGCTGTGGAGGAACGAAGGATATATGTCTCATTGTAAGCCTGTGTGTGATGCTGTGGAGGAAGGAAGGATGTCTGTCTTGAGATAAATCTGATGCTGTGGAGGAAGGAAGGATATGTGTCTCAATGTAAGTATGTGATACTGTGGAAGAAGGAAGGATATCTGTCTCATTGTAAGTCTGTGATGCTTTGGAGGAAGGTAGGATATCTCTCTCAATGTAAGTATGTGATGCTGTGGAGGAAGGATGGATATCTGTCTCATTGTAAGTCTGTGATGCTGCAGAGGAAGGATGGATATCTGTCTCATTGTAAGTCTGTGATGCTTTGGAGAAAGGAAAGATATCAGTCTAAATGTAAGTATTTGATGTTGTGGAGGAAGGAATAAAATCTGTCTCAATATAAGTCTTTGATGCTGTGGATGAAGGAAGGATATCAGTCCCAATGTAAGTATGTGATGCTGTGGTGGAAGGAAGGATATCTGTCTCAATGTAAGTCTGTGATGCTGCGGAGTAAGAAATGATCTCAGTCTCATTGTAAGTCGGTGATGCTGCAGAGGAAGGAGTGATATCTGTCACAATGTAAGTCTGTGATGCTGCGGAGTAAGAAATGATCTCAGTCTCATTGTAAGTCGGTGATGCTGCAGAGGAAGGACTGATATCTGTCACAATGTAAGTATGTGATGCTGTGGAGGAAGAAAGGATATCTGTCTCCATGTAAGTCTGTGATGCTGCAGAGGAAGGAAGGATGTGTATGTAAATGTAAGTTTCTGATGTTGTGTAGGAAGGAAGGATATCTGTCTCAATGTAAGTATGTGATGCTGTGGATCAAGGAAGGATAACTCTCTTTATGTAAGTCTGTGATGCTGTGGATCATGGAAAGATATATCTGTCTCAGTGTAAGATTGATACTGCAGTGGAAAGAAGGATATCTGTCTCAATGTAAGTCTCTGATGCTGTGGAGGAAGGAAGGATATTTGTTTCAATGTAAGTATGTGAAGCTGTGGAGGAAGGAAGGATATCTGTCTCATTGTAAGTCTGTGATGCTTTGAAGGAAGGAAGGATATCAATCTCATTGTAAATCGGTGATGCTGCAGAGGAAGGACTGATATCTGTCACAATTTAAGTATGTGATGCTGTGGAGGAAGGAAGGATATCTGTCTCAATGTAAGTCTGTGATGCTGCAGAGAAAGGAAGGATATCTGTCTCATTGTAAGTCTGTGATGCTGCAGATGAAGGAAGGATATTTTTCTCATTGTAAGTCTGTGATGCTGTGGAGGAAGGAAGGATAGCTGTGTCAATGTAAGTATGTGATGCTGTGGAAGAAGGAAGGATATTGTTCAGGAAGGAAGTGGATATCTGTCTTCATGTAAATCTGTGATGCTGTGGATCATTGAAATATATATCTGTCTCAATGTAAGATTGATGCTGTGGAGGAAGGAAGGATATCTGTCTCGAGATAAATCTGATGCTGTCTCGAGATAAATCTGAAACTGTGGTGGAAGGAAGGATAATTGTCTCATTGTAAGTCTGTGATGCTTTGGAGGAAGGAAGGATAGCTGTCTCAATGTAAGTATGTGATGCTGTGGAAGAAGGAAGGACATCTGTCTCGAGATAAATCTGATGCTGTCTCGAGATAAATCTGAAACTGTGGTGGAAGGAAGGATAATTGTCTCATTGTAAGTCTGTGATGCTTTGGAGGAAGGAAGGATAGCTGTCTCAATGTAAGTATGTGATGCTGTGGAAGAAGGAAGGATATCTGTCTCATTGTGTTTCTGTGATGCTGTATAGGAAGAAAGGATATCTGTCTCGTTGTATGTCTGTGATGCTGCAGAAGAAGGAAGAATATCTGTCCCAATGTAAATCTGTGATGCCGTGGAGAAAGGAAGGATATCTGTCTCAATGTAAGTCTGTGATGCTGTGGAGGAAGGAATGATCTCTGACTAAATGTCAGTATGTGATATTGTGGAAGAAGGAAGGATATCTGTCTCATTGTAAGTCTGTGATGCTTTGGAGGAAGAAAAGATATCTGTCTCAATGTAAGTATGTGATGCTGTGGAGGAAGGAAGGATATCTGTCTCATTGTAAGTCTGTGATGCTGCAGAGGAATAAAGGATATCTGTCTCATTGTATGTCAGTGATGCTGCAGAGGAAAGAAGGATATCTGTCCCAATGTAAATCTGTGATGCTGTGGAGAAAGGAAGGATATCTGTCTTAATGTAATTCTGTGATGCTGTGGAGGAAGGAATGATCTCTGTCTAAATGTAAGTATTTGATGTTGTGGAGAAAGGAATAAAATCTGTCTCAATGGAAGTCTTTGATGCTGTGGATGAAGGAAGGATATCTGTCTGAATGTAAGTATGAGATGCTGTGGAGGAAGGAAGGATATTTGTCTCAATGTAAGTCTGTGATGCTGCAGAGGAAGGAAGGATATTAGTCTCATTGTAAGTCAGTGATGCTGCAGAGGAAGGACTGATATCTGTCACAATGTAAGTATGTGATGCTGCAGAGGAAGGAAGGATATCTGTCTCATTGTAAGTATGCGATGCTGCAGAGGAAGGGAGGATATCTGTCCCAATGTGAGTATGTGCTACTGTAGAGGAAGGAAGGATATCTGTCTCAATATAAGTCTTGTGATGCTGTGGAATAAGGAATGATCTCTGTTTCAATGTAAGTCTTTTATGTTGTGGAGGAAGGAAAGATCTCTTGTCTCAATGTATGTGATGCCAAGGAGGAAGAGAAGATATCTGTATCAATGTAAGTATGTGATGGTGCGGCGGCAAGACAGATATCTGTCTCAATTTAAGTCTGATGCTGTAGAGGCAGTAAGGATATCTGTATCAATGTATGTATGTGATGCTGTTGAGGAAGGAAGTGGATATCTGTCTTTATGTAAGTCTATGATGCTGTGGATCATGGAAAGATATGTGTCTCATTGTAAGTCTGTGATGCTGCAGAGGTAGGAAGGATATCTGTCTAAATGTAAGTCTGTTATAATGTGGAGGAAGGAATGATATCTGTGTCAATGTAAGTATGATGCTGCAGAGGAAGGAAGGTTATCATTGTCTCAATGTAAGTCTGTTATTCTGTGGATCCAGGAGAGATATATCTGTCTCAATGTAAGACTGTTTCTGAGGAGGAAGGAAGGATATCTGTCTCATTGTAAGTATGTGATTCTGCGGATTAAGGAAGGATGTGTATCTACATGTAAGTCTCTGATGTTGTGGAGTATGGAAGGATATCTGTTTCAATGTAAGTATGTGATGCTGTGGATCAAGGAAGGATAACTGTCTTCATGTAAGTCTGTGATGCTGTGGATCATGGCAAAATATATCTGTCTCGGTGTAAGATTGATACTGCGGTAGAAAGAAGGATATCTGTCTCAATGTAAGTCTCTGATGCTGTTGAGGAAGGAAGATATTTGTCTCCATATAAGTTTGTGAAGCTGTGGAGGAAGGAAAGATATTTGTCTCAAGGTAAGTATCTGATGCTGTGGAGGAAGGAAGGATATTTGTTTCAAGGTAAGTCTGTGATGCTGTGGATCAAGTAATGATCTCTGTCTCAATGTATGTGATACTGTGGAGGAAGGAAGGATATCTGTCTCATTGTAAATATGTGATGATGCAGAGGAAGGAAGGCTATCTGTCTCAATGTAAGTCTCTGATGCTGTGAAGGAAGGAAGGAAGGATATTCGTCTCAATGTAAGTTTGTGATGCTGTTGAGGAAGGAAGGATATCTGTCTCAATGTAAGTCTGTTATGCTGTGGAGGAAGAAATGATATCTGTGTTGTAAGTATGATGCTGCAGAGGAAGGAAGAATATCATTGTCTCACTGTAAGTCTGTTATGCTGTGGATCCAGGAGAGATATATCTGTCTAAATGTAAGACTGATACTGAGGAGGAAGGAAGGATATATGTCTCATGTAAGTATGTGATACTGCGGAGGAAGGAATGATGTATATCTAAATGTAAGTCTCTGATGTTGTGTAGGAAGGAAGGATATCTGTCTCGATGTAAGTATGTGATGCTGTGGATCAAGGAAGGATAACTGTCTTCATGTAAGTCTGTGATGCTGTGGATCATGGAAAGATATATCTGTCACAGTGTAAGATTGATACTGCAGTGGAAAGAAGGATATCATTGTCTCAATGTAAGTCTGTTATGCTGTGGATCCAGGAGAGATATATCTCTCTCAAAGTAAGACTGATACTGAGGAGGAAGGAAGGATGTGTATCTAAATGTAAATCTCTGATGTTGTGGAGGAAGGAAGGACATCTGTCTCAATGTAAGTATGTGATGCTGTGAATCAAGGAAGGATAACTGTCTTCATGTAAGTCTCTCAATGTAAGTATCTGATGCTGTGGAGGAAGGAAGGATATTTGTTTCAAGGTAAGTCTGTGATGCTGTGGATCAAGTAATGATCTCTGTCTCAATGTATGTGGTACTGTGGAGGAAGGAAGGATATCTGTCTCAATGTAAATATAAGATGCTGCGGCAGAAGGAAGGATATCTGTCTCAATGTATGTCTGTGATGCTCTTGAGGAAGGAAGGATATCTGTCTCATTGTAAGCCTGTGATGCTGTGGAGGAAGGAAGGATATCTGTATCATTGTAAGTCTGTGATACTGCAGAGGAAAGAAGGATATCTGTCTCAATGTAAGTATGTGATGCGGTGGAGGAAGGAAGGATATCTGTGTCAATGTAAGTATGTGATGCTGTGGAAGAAGGAAGGATATCTTGTCACAATGTAAGTCTATTATTGGTGGAGGAAGAAAGGATATCTGTCTGAATGTAAGTCTCTGATGCTGTGAACGAAGGAAGGATATTTGTCTCCGTGTAAGTTTGTGATGCTGTTAAGGAAGGAAGGATGTCTGTCTCAATGTAAGTCTGTGATGCTTTGGAGGAAGGATGGATATCTTTCTCAATGTAAGTATGTGATGCTGTGGAGGAAGGAAGGATATCTTTCTCAATGTAAGTCGTATGCTGCGGAAGAAGGAATGATATCTGTCTCTTTGGAAAGATATCTGTCTCATTGTAAGTCTGCAATTCTGTGGAGATTGGAAGGACATCTGTCTCATTGTAAGTTTATGATGCTGCGGAGAAACGAAGGATATCTGTCTCAATGTAAATCTGTGATGCTGCGGAGGAAGGATATCTGTCTCAATGTAAGTCTGATGCTGTAGATGCAGTAAGGATATCTGTCTGAATGGTAGTATCTGATTATGTTGATTACCTCTGTCTTCATAGGATATATGTCTCAAGCTAAATCTGATGCTGTGGAGGAAGGAAAGACACTTGTCTTAATGTAAGTATGTGATACTGTGGAAGAAGGAAGGATATCTATCTCAATGTAAGTATGTGATGCTGTGGATCAAGGAAGGATAACTGTCTTCATGTAAGTCTGTGATGCTGTGGATCATGGAAAGATATATCTGTCACAGTGTAAGATTGATACTGCAGTGGAAAGAAGGATATCATTGTCTCAATGTAAGTCTGTTATGCTGTGGATCCAGGAGAGATATCTCTCTCTCAAAGTAAGACTGATACTGAGGAGGAAGGAAGGATGTGTATCTAAATGTAAATCTCTGATGTTGTGGAGGAAGGAAGGATATCTGTCTCAATGTAAGTATGTGATGCTGTGAATCAAGGAAGGATAACTGTCTTCATGTAAGTCTCTCAAGGTAAGTATCTGATGCTGTGGAGGAAGGAAGGATATTTGTTTCAAGGTAAGTCTGTGATGCTGTGGATCAAGTAATGATCTCTGTCTCAATGTATGTGGTACTGTGGAGGAAGGAAGGATATCTGTCTCAATGTAAATATAAGATGCTGCGGCAGAAGGAATGATATCTGTCTCAATGTATGTCTGTGATGCTCTTGAGGAAGGAAGGATATCTGTCTCATTGTAAGCCTGTGATGCTGTGGAGGAAGGAAGGATATCTGTATCATTGTAAGTCTGTGATACTGCAGAGGAAAGAAGGATATCTGTCTCAATGTAAGTATGTGATGCGGTGGAGGAAGGAAGGATATCTGTGTCAATGTAAGTATGTGATGCTGTGGAAGAAGGAAGGATATCTTGTCACAATGTAAGTCTATTATTGGTGGAGGAAGAAAGGATATCTGTCTGAATGTAAGTCTCTGATGCTGTGAACGAAGGAAGGATATTTGTCTCCGTGTAAGTTTGTGATGCTGTTAAGGAAGGAAGGATGTCTGTCTCAATGTAAGTCTGTGATGCTTTGGAGGAAGGATGGATATCTTTCTCAATGTAAGTATGTGATGCTGTGG
This sequence comes from Cyrtodaria siliqua, assembly GCA_037043455.1. Classification (NCBI taxonomy): domain Eukaryota; kingdom Metazoa; phylum Mollusca; class Bivalvia; order Adapedonta; family Hiatellidae; genus Cyrtodaria; species Cyrtodaria siliqua. Next base: position 98,494 of record JAWPHD010003929.1, on the reverse strand, counting down.
AGGAAGGAAGGATATCTTTCTCAATGTAAGTCGTATGCTGCGGAAGAAGGAATGATATCTGTCTCTTTGGAAAGATATCTGTCTCATTGTAAGTCTGCAATTCTGTGGAGATTGGAAGGACATCTGTCTCATTGTAAGTTTATGATGCTGCAGAGAAACGAAGGATATCTGTCTCAATATAAATCTGTGATGCTGCGGAGGAAGGATATCTGTCTCAATGTAAGTCTGATGCTGTAGATGCAGTAAGGATATCTGTCTGAATGGTAGTATCTGATTATGTTGATTACCTCTGTCTTCATAGGATATATGTCTCAGGCTAAATCTGATGCTGTGGAGGAAGGAAAGACACTTGTCTTAATGTAAGTATGTGATACTGTGGAAGAAGGAAGGATATCTATCTCAATGTAAGACTGCGATGCTTTGGAAGAAGGAAGGATATCTGTCCCAATGTAAATCTGTGATGCTGCAAAGGAAAGAAGGATATCTGTCCCAATGTAAATCTGTGATGTGGTGGAGGAAGGAAGGATATCTGTCTCAATGTAAGTCTGTGATGCTTTTTAGAAAGGAATGATCTCTGTCTCAATGTAAGTCTTTGATGTTGTGGCGGAAGGAATGAAATCTGTCTCACTGTAAGTTCTTGATTCTGTGGATGAAGGAAGGATATCTGTCTCATTGTAAGTAGGTGATGCTGCAGAGGGAGGACGGATGTCTGTCTCAATGTAAGTATGTGATGCTGTGGAGGAAGGAAGGATATCTGTCTCGATGTAAGTCTGTGATTCGACGGAGGAAGGAAGGATATCTGTCTCATTGTAAGTATGTTATCCTGTGGAGGAAGGAAGGATATCTGTCTCATTTAAGTCTGATGCTGCTGAGGAAGGACTGATGTCTGTCTCAATGTAAGTATGTGATGCTGTGGAGGAAGGAAGGATATCTGTCTCAATGTAAATCTGCGATGCTGCAGAGGAAGGAAGGATATCTGTCTCATTCTAAGTCTGTGATGCTGCAGAGGAAGGAAGGATATCTGTCCCAATGTAAGACTGTGCTGCTGTGTAGGAAGGAAGGATATCTGTCTCAATGTAAGTCTGTGATTCTGTGGAAGAAGGAATGATCTCTGTCTCAATGGAAGTCTTTGATGTTGTGGTGGAAGGAAGGTTATCTGTCTCAATATAAGTATGTGATGCTGCAGATGAAGGATGGATTACTGTCTCAATGTAAGTATGTGATGCTGTGGAGGAAGGAAAGATATCTGTCTCAATGGAAGTCTGTGATGCTGCAGAGGAAGGAAGGATATCTGTCCCAATGTAAATCTGTGATGATGTGGAGGAAGGAACGATATCTGTCTCAATGGAAATCTGTGATGCTGCAGAGGAAGGAAGGATATCTGTCCCAATGTAAATATGTGATGATGTGGAGGAAGGAAGGTTATCTGTCTCAATGTAAGTATGTGATGCTGCAGAGGAAGGATGGATATCTGTCTCAATGTAAGTATGTGATGCTGTGGAGGAAGGAACGATATCTGTCTCAATGGAAGTCTGTGATGCTGCAGAGGAAGGAATGAAATCTGTCTCACTGTAAGTTCTTGATGCTGTGGATGAAGGAAGGATATCTGTCTCATTGTAAGTCGGTGATGCTGCAGAGGAAGGACGGATGTCTGTCTCAATGTAAGTATGTGATGCTGTGGAGGAAGGAAGGATATCTGTCTCGATGTAAGTCTGTGATGCTGCAGAGGAAGGAAGGATATCTGTCTCATTGTAAGTATGTGATGCTGCGGAGGATAGATATCTGTCTCAATGTAAGTCTGATGCTGCAGAGGAAGGAAGGATATCTGTCTCAATGTTAGTATCTGATTATGTTGATTACCTCTGTCTTCATAGGATATATGTCTCAAGGTAAATCTGATGCTGTGGAGGAAGGAAAGACACTTGTCTCAATGTAAGTATATGATACTGTGGAAGAAGGAAGGATATCTATCTCAATGTAAGTCTGCGATGCTTTTGAAGAAGGAAGGATATCTGTCCCAATGTAAATCTGTGATGCTGCAGAGGAAGGAAGGATATCTGTCCCAATGTAAATCTGTGATGTGGTGGAGGAAGGAAGGATATCTGTCTCAATGTAAGTCTGTGATGCTGTTTAGAAAGGAATGATCTCTGTCTCAATGGAAGTCTTTGATGTTGTGGAGGAAGGAATGAAATCTGTCTCACTGTAAGTTCTTGATGCTGTGGATGAAGGAAGGATATCTGTCTCATTGTAAGTAGGTGATGCTGCAGAGGGAGGACGGATGTCTGTCTCAATGTAAGTATGTGATGCTGTGGAGGAAGGAAGGATATCTGTCTCGATGTAAGTCTGTGATGCGACGGAGGAAGGAAGGATATCTGTCTCATTGTAAGTATGTTATCCTGTGGAGGAAGGAAGGATATCTGTCTCATTTAAGTCTGATGCTGCTGAGGAAGGACTGATGTCTGTCTCAATGTAAGTATGTGATGCTGTGGAGGAAGGAAGGATATCTGTCTCAATGTAAATATGTGATGCTGCAGAGGAAGGAAGGATATCTGTCTCATTGTAAGTCTGTGATGCTGCAGAGGAAGGAAGGATATCTGTCCCAATGTAAGACTGTGCTGCTGTGTAGGAAAGAAGGATATCTGTCTCAATGTAAGTCTGTGATTCTGTTGAAGAAGGAATGATCTCTGTCTCAATGGAAGTCTTTGATGTTGTGGTGGAAGGAAGGTTATCTGTCTCAATGTAAGTATGTGATGCTGCAGAGGAAGGATGGATATCTGTCTCAATGTAAGTATGTGATGCTGTGGAGGAAGGAACGATATCTGTCTCAGTGTAAGTCTGTGATGCTGCAGAGGAAGGAAGGATATCTGTCCCAATGTAAATCTGTGATGTTGTGGAGGAAGGAAGGATATCTGTCTCAATGTAAATCTGTGATGTTGTGGAGGAAGGAAGGATATCTGTCTCAATGTAAATCTGTGATGCTGCAGAGGAAGGAAGGATATCTCTCAATGTAAATATGTGATGTTGTGGAGGAAGGAAGGATATCTGTCAATGTAAGTCTGTGATGCTGTTTAGAAAGGAATGATCTCTGTCCCAATGTAAGTCTTTGATGTTGTGGAGGAAGGAATGAAATCTGTCTCACTGTAAGTTCTTGATGCTGTGGATGAAGGAAGGATATCTGTCTCATTGTAAGTCGGTGATGCTGCAGAGGAAGGACTGATGTCTGTCTCAATGTAAGTATGTGATGCTGTGGAGGAAGGAAGGATATCTGTCTCGATGTAAGTCTGTGATGCTGCAGAGGAAGGAAGGATATCTGTCTCTTAAGTCTGTGGTGCTTTGTGGAGGAAGGAATGATCTCTGTCTCAATGTAAGATTGATACTGCGGAGGAAGGAAAAATATCTGTCTCCATGTAAGTCTCTGATCCTCTGATGAAGGAAGGAAGGATATCTGTCTCAATGTAAGTCTTTGATTCTCTGGATGAAGGAAGGATATTTTTCTCAATGTAAGTTTGTGATGCTGTGGAGGAAGGAATGATATTTGTCTCAAGGTAAGTCTGTGATGCTGTGGTGGAAGGAAAACAATCTGTCTCAATGTAAGTCTTTGATGCTGTGGATGAAGGAAGGATATTTTCTCAATGTAAGTATGTGATGCTGTGGAGGAAGAAAGGATATCTGTCCCAATGTAAGTCTGTGATGCTGTGGAGGAAGAAAGGATATCTGTCCCAATGTAAGTCTTTGATGTTGTGGAGGAAGGAAGGATGTCTGTCTCAATGGAAGTCTTTGATGCTGTGGAGGAAGGAACGATATCTGTCTCAATGTAAGTCTGTGATGCTGCAGAGAAAGGAAGATATCTGTCTCGTTGTGCTGCTGTGAAGGAAGGAAGGACATCTGTCTCAATGTAAGTCTATGATGGTGTGTGGAGGAAGGAATGATCTCTGTCTCAATGTAAGATTGATACTGCGTAGGAAAAATATCTGTCTCCATGTAAATCTCTGATCCTCTGATGAAGGAAGGAAGGATATCAAAGTCTGTGATGGTGTGGAGGAAGGAAGGAAATCTGTCTCAATGTAAGTCTTTGATGCTCTGGATGAAGGAAGGATATTTTTCTCAATGTAAGTGTGTGATGCTGTGGAGGAAGGAATGATATTTGTCTCGAAGGTAAGTCTGTGATGCTGTGGTGGAAGGAAGAAAATCTGTCTCAATGTAAGTCTTTGATGCTGTGGATGAAGGAAGGATATTTTCTCAATGTAAGTCTGTGATGCTGTGGAGGAAGGAAGGATATGTGTTTCATTGTAAGTCTGTGATGGTGTGGTTGAAGGAAGGAAATCTGTTTCTATGTAAATCAGTGATGCTGTGGAGCAAGGAAGGATATCTGTCTCATTGTAAGTCTAAAATGCAGCAGTGGAAGGAAGGATATTTGTCTCAATGTAAGTCTGATGCTGCGGAGGAAGGAAAAATATTGATGGAAAGGATAAAGGATGTCTTTGTCTATGTAATTCTTTGATTCTGCGGAGTAAGGATGGATATCTGCGTCAATGTAAGTCTGTGATGCTGCGAAGGATAAAGGATATCTGTCTCAATGCAAGTCTGTGATGCTGCGAAGGATAAAGGATATCTGTCTCAATGTAAGTCTGTGATGCTGCGAAGGATCAAAGGATATCTGACTCAATGTAAGTGTGGAATGCTGTGGAGGAGTGAAGGATATCTGTCTCAATGTAAGTCTGGTGTTGTGGAGGAAGGAAGGATGTCTGGGTCAATGTAAATATATGATGCTATTGATCAAGGAAGGATATCTGTCATAAGGTAAGTCTGTGATGGTGTGAAGGAAGTAAGGATATCTGTCTCAATTTAAGTCTGTGATGCTGTGAAGGAAGGAAGGATATCAAGGTAAGTCTGTGATGCTGTTGTTTTGCATTTGTGAGATAATGAAGCATATAGTGATATATCTTGAGGGTCGTTCAAATATGTAAAATTATTTTGCATCATATTTTACTAAATATACAATATTTTCAAGAATTCGCCATAGCTCAGTGGTGAGGACATTGGACTGTAAATTAGAAGCTTGAGTGTTCGAGTCACCAAAGAGGATGCTCTGCTCAATGTCTATAAAGTAAATGATGTCCTACGTTAAATTTGTTAGCTTAAATACCCGATGTGGCCATGAGCCGTTGAACATGAAGTTACAAATAAAGACTCATCTGTAAAGAAGAAAGCGATTTAAATACGGGGTATGTAGCTTTAAAGTTGGTACTTCATTAGCCTTTGCACATTTTAGTGTCCGAAGCAATAACACTATGTGACACTATATTTAAATACTAATGTCTAAAGTCTAGTTCTAGAAATATATAATAGAGAACATAAATTGTATTCAGTTTCAGGGTTCGAATTTGACTTAATTTCTTACTTGCAATTTTTTGCAAGTGGCAATATTTTCTACTCGCAAAATGAAAAATGAACTTGCAAACTTTTATCAACTTTTATTTTACCAAAACATGGTAGTGACCACGCGCGGCCGATTCACTAGAGTTACCTTCCTCAGCACATGGTGCTGGTTGATTGTCTAAGACAGTCAGCAATTCATCACTAGTCTTCTTTTTTTCATTTGTTGACTTGGAAAAAATCAGAAATTCGCTTCATTATTGATATACCTATCCGCAAAACGCTTACATTTTGAGCAGAAGCTGTGTGGTGGAATGAATGATCTTTGTCTCAATGTAAGATTGATACTGCGGAGGAAGGAAAAATGCTACCTGTGTGCAAATACGATATGCACTGCTCAATGTCTATAAAGTAAATGATGTCCTACGTTAAATTTGTTCGCTTAAATACCAGGTATTTACCCCATTACATAAAGCACATGCTGTCCCACAAACAAACATTTTATACAAAAGAACACATGGTAATGTTTGTGGCCAAAATTGAGCTTGGACAATGGTGGGCGGGGTTTATCGATTTGTACGGATCTATGTATGATAGAGGGCAATGAGAGTAAGTGCAGAATGCAGGAACCATAACTCTGACTTCATTTAATTGAGAGTTATTGCCTTTGTAATGTTATACTTATAATTCTTGTCTGGAGCATTACTCCAAAACTAATAGACTGGAATGAAACATCACACAATGATAGAGGGCAATGAGAGGGCAATGAGAAGAGATCAAGTAGATGAAGTGAAGATTGCAATAACCATAACTCGATCTTTATGGACAATAGAGTTATTGGCCTTAAAATTCTTGTCCAAAGCATAGCTCCAAAACTACTAATGAAGCAGTTATGAAACACATTGACAGAGAGCAATAAGAGGATGTGGTTAATGCAAGAACCATAACTATATGTTTATTTAAATAAGAGTTATTGCCCTTTGTATATACTTATTATGTTTGTTGGGTGCATAGCTTAAAAACTACTAATGGGACTGGAAGGAAACTTTACACAATGATAGAAGTCAATAAGAGGAAGTGCAGAGTGCAGTAACAATAACTTTGTCAGATTGAAATTAGAGTTACTGCCTTTTGTAGTGTTATACTTACATTTTTTGTTAATTTTACTTTTTTGCTATATGTGCAGTGATAAAACTTCCTTTAAACAAAGCACCCAATCATGAGCTACAGCTACAGAGGAAAAAACACTGTGGCGGGGATATGGCTGTCTCTCAGACTGCTTCTTGTTAGGTATATGTTTACAATTAATATGGTAGGAAGTAGGGTGAATGAATTGAATGGGATTTTGCAGTTAATGCACCAACACCTAATCAATGTGATGTCATATGGAGACTTTTCAGCTTTCATTGGTGGAGGAAGACCCAAGGTGCCTCTCCGTGCACGGGTGGGCACCTGTGTAGAACTGCTGAGGTTCTGCAAGCCAGCTGTATAACATCCTAGCATAAAGATTTCTGGTCCCATGAGTGCTTGAACCCACAGTGGTGAGGGAGTAGGGTGAATGGAACCCACAGTGATGATGGAGTAGGGTGAATGGAACCCACAGTGGTGAGGGAGTAGAGTGAATGGAACCCACAGTGGTGAGGGAGTAGGGTGAATGGAACCCACAGTGGTGAGGGAGGTAGGGTGAATGGAACCCACAGTGATGATGGAGTGGTATGAATGGAACCCACAGTGGTGAGGGAGTAGGGTGCATGGAACCCACAGTGGTGAGGGAGTAGGGTGAATGGAAACTACAGTGGTGAGGGAGTAGGGTGGTGAGGGAGTAGGGTGAATGGAACCCACAGTGGTGAGGGGGTAGGGTAAATGGAACCCACAGTGGTGAGGGAGTAGGGTGAATGGAACCCACAGTGGTGAGGGAGTAGGGTGAATGGAACCCACAGTGGTGAGGGGGTAGTATGAATGGAACCCTCAGTGGTGAGGGAGTAGGGTGAATGGAACCCACAGTGGTGAGGGAGAAGGGTGAATGGAACCCACAGTGGTGAGGGAGTAGGGGAATGGAACCCACAGTGGTGAGGGAGTAGGGTGAATGGAACCCACAGTGGTGAGGGAGTAGGGTAAATGGAACCCACTGTGGTGAGGGAGTAGGGTGAATGGAACCCACAGTGGTGAGGGAGTAGGATGAATGGAACCCACAGTGGTGAGGGAGTAGGGTGAATGGAACCCACAGTGGTGAGGGAGTAGGGTGGATGGAACCCACAGTGGTGAGGGAGTAGGGTGAATGGAACCCACAGTGGTGAAGGAGTATGGTGAATGGAACCCACAGTGGTGAGGGAGTAGGGTGAATGGAACCCACAGTGGTGAGGAAGCAGGGTGAATGGAACCCACAGTGGTGAGGGAGAAGGGTGAATGGAACCCACAGTGGTGAGGGAGCAGGGTGAATGGAACCCACAGTGGTGAGGGAGTAGGGTGCATGGAACCCACAGTGGTGAGAGAATAGGGTGAATGGAACCCATAGTGGTGAGGGAGTAAGATGAATGGAACCCACAGTGATGAGGGAGTAGGGTGCATGGAACCCACAGTGTTGAGGGAATAGGGTGAATGGAACCCACAGTGGTGAGTGGGTAGGACAAATGACTTTATAGACTTGCATGTCCCATAGTACTTGCAATAAGTCAAATAATGCAACCGAATGTTTTGCACTTCTCATATGCTTTTTTTTAATGTGGAGTCCACACGCACCGACGTCACTGAGAAGCATGCATCAATGGAAACCTATTGATGACCATAGACTGCTTGTTAAAGGCATATAGGCAATCTTTGAACATCTTTAAATTTTGAGAATCTTACGTTTATAACTTTAAATATATCATCATAATAATTCCTAGAATTAAAACAGTATCCTACAATTAATGTTAATCATATGGGAATAACCTATATATGGTGTTTTACAATCTAGAACTAATCACTAGTAAAATCTGCTCCGAGTTTTTTAAAAGAATAATTTGGACGTTTATGGTTATAGGTGGTGGACCATGATCCTTGGAAGGGAGGTGCAGGCCACTTGAACAGTTTATTACGGTCTGGACCATATCTGGCAGCAGCGGCAGCAGTGGTAAGTTAATAACGTCATTTGCCTGCTATTTACTACAATGCAATTAATTACAATATATGTTATTTAACATTTAAACACAACAAGGCCAAATAGTGGCAAAATTGTACTACAAAACCGTTTACAAAACTCTATTCAGATGTTTAGGTCATATAATAAGGTATATGTGCCGATTAAAGGTACAGTCGATTCCGTTTAATCGCATATCAGTTAATTGCATATTTCGGTTAATTGCATAAAGTTTTGAAACACAAAACCATTCGTATTTTTTTGCATGTAAAAAACCCGTATAATCGCATAGGTTTTTGTCACATTCCGGATAATTGCATAACGAATATCTGGCTAATTGCATACTGAAAGTCAAATTTACCTGTATTTTGCAACTGTTAATTGATTGACACGGTCACAGAGTTAAGCCCGAGGCAAATTGATTGACAAAAGGTGCTAATTGACTTGCCGAGAAAGTTTGCTATTGTGTGCGGTTTCCGTAAAGCTTCCACGCCATGACGATCGCTCACCAATTAGCATACACGATTTAATAATAAGTTTGTACGCAATGTAAAGCAATGTGTTGGTAATTATTTACTGCTCTCAGTTTGCTAGTGTCAGTAGAGATGCATATGACATTGAGTAGCTCATCGAGGTTACTTAATAAATGAAAAATAAAATAAGCTTTTGTGTTATTATCATGGCTGTGTAATTCACACTACAAACAACAGCAAAGGGACGCAGGTTGAAAGAAAACAAATACGCATAAATATTGCATAAAATCTATCAAATAACAGTAAATACAAAATGGATATGCACAATAATAATCCTATCAAACATCTTACATAGAATTAACTCGCTTTTATGGAGTTTCTCTGTAAGTATTAACAGAACAGTAAAACGAAAGTAGAAACCTGCACCGCTACATGTACAAAATGTTCAATTTCGTTTATTCGAATAGTCCGGTTAATCGCATATATTTTCTTGACAAATGGGCTGTGCAAATAACCGAAATCGACTGTATAGGTTTATTCATGGGTTCTTAAAATACATACAACTGAATATGCGTAAATTAATTGTGAGTTGATAACTCGTAATGCGGTGCTCCAGTTTTGGGCTTTGGCCTGGCAAAGCTATTTTACTGTGTTTATAAAGTTTGGATTCTTAAAATATGTAAGCTATGGAGATATACCTTGTTGTAGGTAGGTTTAGAAAAGTGTACATATGTTTTAAAATTTGGCTGTTGTTGGTGGGATAGCTAGTTTAAGAAAGAACATGTCTCATTGTTTCGCCTACGATAGTGGGTAGCGAGACATAGCAGTCACTTTTCCGGCGGCCGCATCATTTTAAATCAACTGTATCTCAACAACAGCTGCTCGAATTTTTCTGAAACTTTGTCCGATGCTTTGTTGGGTCAAGGGTCATCACGTAATGCCAAAATTACCAAGGTCAAGGTTATATCTCGCGTTATTTTCCCCAAACTCAACCTTGGTTAGGTAACTTAACCTCAGTCAACTTTATGTGATTGCTTCACTTTATGTCTTTGATACTTGGTCATATGTATTGTTGGCATTGGTGGACATTGCTGAATGACAAAAAATATCAAGGTCAAAAGAAATATAAAAAGATCGGACAGGGAAAGTAGCATTCAAGGAGGACAGTCAACCACAAAACACAGAAACAAACATGGAAACAGACAAACAAGAAGGCAAAAGTAATAATAAAAGTAAACGACATCACAAACACAAAAGGGTTGACAATTTTGCGTGTAAGCTGTATATATCTATAATTTTGGTTGGGATTTCTTATAGCATTATGCATCTTATTCATACTTCACTTCATATTGGGGCATGGGTTCCCTCCTCCATGCACCCCCCCACCCCCACTCTGTTTGTTTAAATCAGAGACAATACCATACAATGACTTCTGGTCAAATTAAATTGATACTTATCACACAACCTGTCAGCAAATTAAATTTATACTTATCAACTGACCTGTCAGCAAATTAACTTGATACTTATCACACGACCTGTCAGCAAATTAAATTGATACTTATCACACGACCTGTCAGCAAATTAAATTGATTCTGTTTGTAGTTTTTCCTTGCATAATAGATTCAGGATTTAAAAGTAAAATGACAGAAAGGTCAGTTGCATGCTCGTCTCCATCTATGTATTTGTGTTTAACAAAAGTATTGGAACAGGTCAAAGCACCAGTACGCACCAATAAGGTCTATATGGTTAATGCCGTTCAGTCATTAACTCAGTCACATAATGACGGTGTCTTCTTGTAACATTGAGTTTATTGCTCATATTTACAGTGCTGTCACTGGAATACCACGCCTGTATCAGACACCTAGCACTACCCTTTACATAGGCAAATATAAAATATAAAAGTTAAATTCTTTTCACCGATAATGTTACACCAGAGCTGGGATGATAATTGACTCAGTATTTTATCGATTTTATCGAATCAAATGTTTAACAGTATAGGTTATTCAGAGCTGCATCAGAGAGGGAAAATGGTCACCAATAATATAAATCAGATGCATCAATGTTATTGATCACTGATAAATTAAACCCTTGCACCAGTCTGAAAAAAACACCGGTGTATCGACAATATACCGGTGTAGCTGTATTATGTACTTGGTGCAGAAATATATCTTTTAATACAATCATGTGCCCTGTAAAAAAGTATCTGTGTACTGGTATTGTTTTACCGGTGCACTGTTTTTACAGCAGTCAAATTCATCACTCCCAGACATAAGTATATGGCAACATAACATTCTTAATTTTGATAATGTAAAAATATAAAAAAGCAAATTGTGAGTCCCTTACCTATGGAAAGCCAAATTAACAAGAAACACAGATAATTGCACCTCTCTTTAAATATTTGAACCGGTTCAAATCATTTATACTGTGGTACAGATAATTTGTACTACGGTTAAAATCATTTGTACTGCGGTTTAAATCACCTGTACCACGGTTCAAATCGACCAAATTTACAAATTACGTTACAAATTATTTGAACTGCGGTACAAATCAGCAATCTGCCTTATAAAATGCATTTCATCATGCGTCTCCGTGGTCGAATAGTTAACGACATTGCGTTGTAAACCTTCGTCTCTCACCGCTGCGGGTTCGAAGCCCACTGGGAGCTCGGCTTGTGAGGAAGTGTTGATTCTTACGGATGGCGGGAGGTGTTCAGTACTGGTTCTTCCCAGGAAAAGTGGGTGATCTGCCTCCACCACAAAAATCGACCGTCATGTATAACCTTACATGTGTTGAAAAGGACGTAAAACAACATACAAACAGGGATCCCACGGGTCCTTGAAATCCTTGAAAGTACTTGAATTTGAAAAAACAATCAAGGCCTGGAAAGTGCTTGAAAATCTGATAAGGTACTTGAAAGTCCTTAAATTCTGGATTTTTGCCATTCATCCCAAAAATGACTATTGGTTTGCATTCCTAGAATATTTGTTGCTGTTTTGGGCATTACATTCCGCGAATATTAGTCCTTGAATTTTGGAAAAAAGGTCCTTGAAAGTCCTTGAACTTGGCCTTCCAATAAGGGTCTGATGAAGTGACCTTGACTGTTGACCTACTGACCCAAATCAATAGAGGTTATCCTCTCACTGAAGACATTAAAGTTATGTTTGAAGACAATGACAAAGTGATATCTAAGTGATATAAAAGGGGTATAACTTTGTCAAAATATGCTTCCGCTATGCAATTATATGTGGGATGCTATTTATCGATAACGAATACATGTGTGAAGTTTCCTTCCAATCTGTCATGTAACAGCTTTAACAAATATTAGCTTATACAGTATTCACATTTTTTACTGTTTGCCTAAATACAAAAAGCTACATAACCATGCCAATATGATTGTGTTGCTGAGTTGTGCTACTTGCATGTGGCATTATTTCTGTGAAATTTCATGTAATTCTGTAAAGTGGTTTCTGAGATAAGAGCTTTCTGTAACAAGAATATCGGTAGAACTGATAGAAGCTCCCTGAATTGGGAACTTTTTATTACAAAGGGCAATAGAATTTAAATGAAACTAGAGCTATGGTTCTTATGCTGACTGCCCACCCTTTATCATTGTGTGAAATTCATTGCAGTCCCAATAGTAGTTTTCAAGTAATACTCCGGACATCAATTATAAGTATAAAATTAACACGAGAATAACTCTAATTGGAATGAAGATAGAGTTATGGTTTTTGTGTTCTGCACTTCCTCTCATTGCCCTCTATTATTGTGTGGTTTCATTGCAGTACCATTAGTAGGTTTCCAGTTATGCTCCAGAAAAGAATTATAAGTATAAAATTACCAAGGGCAATAACTCTTTAATTTAAATTAAGATGGAGTTATGGTTCTCATGTTCTGCACTTACTCTCGTTGCCCTCTATTATAGCGTTATTAGCTCGACTATTCGAAGAATAAGAGAGCTTATGTAATCACCCCGGTGTTGGCATCCCACATCAAGGTTTGCGTGTAAGCTGTGTGTTTACAAGTCTATATCTCTACATTTCTTATCCTAGCACAACCAAATTTGGCCATGGGCTTCCTTATAGCATTATCTTAAGGGCTGCATAAGAAATTTTGGTTCCTGTAACCCATGGGCTCCCATGGAACCCAAATTATGATAGCCCATAAAATGTGTCCTATTTAACATCAAATTTTGCGTGTAAGCTGTGTTTACAAGTCTATATCTCTTACAATTCGTACCCTAGCACAACTAAATTTGGCCATTACCTTCCTTATAGCATTATCTTAAAGGCCGCTTAAGTAATTTTGGTTCCTGTACCTCCTGGGCTCCCATGGAACCCAAATACTGATAGCCCTTGAAATGTGTCTGTTTCACGTCAAATATTGCGTATAAGCGGTGTTTACAGGTCTATATCTCTTACATTTCTTGTCCTAGCTGAACTAAATTTTGGAATTGGTTTCCTTAAGTATGTTGTAAAGGGTTGGTTAAGTAATTTTGTCTTCTGCAAATGCTGGGCTCCCATGGAACCCATATTGTGTTGGCCCATAAAATGTGCAATAAAGGCAGATCTAGGTTTGCATGTAAGCATGTATATATCTATAATTTTGGTTTGGGATTTCTTATAGCATTATGCATCTTATTCATACTTCACCCTTATTGGGGCATGGGCTCCCTCCTTCCCCCACACCTTTTTTTTTTTTTTTTTTTTTTTTTTTTTACATATTTCTGTGTTTTAGTCAATTCTTACACATTTATGCTGCCCCCTCTCCCATCACCCCATGCCTCCCCTCCCCACCACCCACAGACACACTGGAAACTAGAATATTTTATTAATTTTTTACATATTTGTGTGTTTTAGTCAATTTTTACACATATATGCTGCCCCCTCTCCCATCACCCCCTGCCTCCCCTCCCCACCACCCACACACACACTGGTAACTAGAATATTTTTTTAATTTTTTTTTTAACATATTTCTGTGTTTTAGTCAATTCTTACACATATATGCTGCCCCCTCTCCCATCACCCCACCACACACACACACTGGAAACTAGAATATTTTATTTAATTTTTATTTTTAGCTCTTCTGATCAGAGCTCTTGATGTCTAATTGATCCTAGCAAAATTTCAGGTCAACCGGAAATTCAAGATGGCCGCCACGGCTAAAAATAGATTTTCAAAATACATGTTTGTAGCGACTACTTCTTGAAAACTGTAAGTGATATTGGTATGGGACTTTTTCTAAAACGATCAGCATGACATGATGTTGGTCCTTGTCAAAAATCGTTTTGATTCGACGTTAAACATGGCTGCCAGCGGCCATCTTTGTTTACATAGAGTTATAAAGTAAAAACTTGTAGCGACTACTCCTTTGAAACTACTTGGCGGATTTTCATGAAACTTTACAGAAATGTTGCTCTTGATGTCTAATTGATCCTAGCAAAATTTCAGTTTGGCCGGAAATTCAAGATGGCCGCCACGGCTAAAATTTTTTTTTCAAAAAACAAGTTTGTAGCGACTACTTCCTGAAATCAAAATCAATCAGTAGAGCTTCAAGGTCATTGACCTCTTGTTTTTACATATTTTTGTGTTGTTTTGGTCAATTCTGACACATAGCTTCTTACACATACAGTCTACTCTCAGTAACTCAAACTCGCTTATTTCGAATTTCCGCTTAAGTCGAATTTTTTTCACGGTCCCAATTTTATTCCTTCTATTTTTATGCAATTTGACTTCTTTTAAGTCGAATTTCGATAATTCGAATTATCGGATAATTCGAACTATTTTTCTGGTCCCAAACACGAATCTATACATTAATATACTCTCGCTAATTCGAAGTTCAATTAAAGTGCCAAATGCAAGTTTGATCAAACACAAGCCGGCGTCGAAGTTGATTGTGAAGCAAACAAAAGGTGATAATTGCTGAGATGATTTCACCTGTAACAAATAAGTCATGGTGATATGTTTGTTAATTTATTTTCTTGTGTTGTCTCTGATTTTTCATGATAAATTAAGGCTTGTTAACGAGGAAGTTTGTTTACGCTAATTTAAAACAATGGCCATCGCGTGGGTTAAAACAATTATAATAATTATACTAATTTGACATGGACGAAACGTAAAACTAATTAATTTATGAGTGGCAGTTGTCAATGTTCTGTTTTTTGCTATAAAATTCGAATGTTTAATGTAAGAGGAGATTCCGGCGGCAAAACCATCTATGGACAGCGCGTTAAAGGCATGTGAAGTGTTAACGTCCTTTGTTGAAACACAGGAAAATTCTAGGTCGGTTTTCCCAGCCATGGCAATCTTAGATAGATTCGTTACAAACATGCACTTGTCAAAAGTGTGCAGAAAACAAGGTGACATTATGTCGTTTTTTAAGAGAGTAGATAGTGAAAACATCGAAAGAACATAGACTTATAGACCTGGATATTGTAAATTGTTTCGTTTAAATATGATTTCTCATAATCGATATACTGTCTGTGTAAATCTAAACGTCTATTTATAGAAATGCATTTGTGACAATATTGACAACGTTGTTTCATTGTATACATGTATATGCCTTTCTCTGTTTTTAATAAATTATGAAATCATAAATATTTTGCTGATTTATTTCATTACCAAAACGTTTTGTTATATAGCTTTAACATGAAAAGAAACATATTCATCAACATATATGAAGGAAGAAATCATGTATTTCATTAAAATCGGCAAATATCGGCAATATATACACGTATATGCATAGTGTAAAACAGGTGGGTGGGGTTATAAAAAAAACAAGTATGCCATTATCGTTGAATTCGAACTTCGGATAACTCGAACTTTTTTTCTGGTCCCTAAAAATTCGAGATACTGAGTGTGGACTGTATATGTTGCTCCCTACCTCCCAACCACCCCCCCCCCCCTCCCCCTCCCCCGTCCACCCACCCCACCCACAAACACATTCAAATTTTTTATTTTTTTTTACATATTTCTGTGTTGTTTTAGTAAATCTTACACATAGCTATGTTTCTGATGGTATATACTAGCTATATAATTTATTATTCTCTGAAAAATCAAATAGTCGAGCTGCGCTGTTCTCCGATAGCTTTTGTGTTTCATTTGCAGTCTCATTCATGGTTTTGAAGTTACGCTCCAGACAAGTATTATAAGTATAAAACTACAACTCTTATTTAATTGAAGACAACGTTAATGTTCTTGCACTCTGCACTTCAATCTCATTGCCCCTCTATCATTTATATGAAGTTTCATTGCATAAAACTACAAAGGGCAATAAGGCGGGGTGTGTGGGGTGGGCGAGATAAATATAAATAAAAGCCTCAGTTTTGGGCAGTCGACCCAAAAAAAAAAAAAAAAAAATGCCGAACGCATGATTTGTTTTTGATTTTTGAAAATTTAAAAACTCTGCAAATATAACCTTATGTATTACTTCCATTAGCCTTTTAATGTATTCTGTGTATTATTACACCTTTAAAATGTTGTATCTTTTAAGTAGCTTTTAGAAAACAGCATTTTAAAGTTTATACTAACTCTTGCATGTGTATTGTTTAGAGACTAAACACGCCAGGTGTGTAGAGTAGTGGTAATGGCTTAGTGTACTCACTAAATGTTGTACTCTTAACACTAGATTTTCTACATGTAACACCTCGATAGTTCCAAGCCTACAATGCCATCTTCAAAAATGCTGGTTTGCTGTGCCTACCTACTCAGTTATTTTTTACCTGCTCAATTTCAAATGTTTATGATAGTTTTGATATACTGGTGATTTGTTTGATGTTCAAAATTTTGAGAAACTTTATAAAGATGGAAAATCAAGTCATACACAGCAAACAAGCATTTTGTTAATGACAGTGCTCACACTGGCCAATTTCAATTAATAGACACATAATTTTTAACAAAAAAAAAAAAGCCAAAGTCAACACAAAAACGAAACTACTCCCTACGCCACGTAGGGAGTGGTTTCGTTTTTGTGTTAACTCCGACGATGTCTACATTATATGTGATGTATATTTTTTTTAAATGACTATGAAGTATGCTATAGTATACTTGGATGCTGAGATAAATAAATGACTATGATGTTGCTATAGTATACTCGGATGCTTGGATGCTGTGAACTATACTACACAACACTGAGAGCAAATAGAAAGAAAGATATATTATTTGTTTTATATTTTTTTATTTTACTCTTATTCAATAATAATAATAATAAGTACAGTACTACTCTTTCGAACATGACACTTTGATATTATGTTTATAAATATATGTGAGTCAACTGACATACATTCTGCATGACAAAGTCTGTTATGTGTTTGCCAGTCGGTCTGTTTTGGTATGTTTGGTTTTGAGAATCAGAATCTTTTTGATTATTTACTAATTCAGAAATATCCGTTTCTGAATTGTCGTCGCAGTGATCACTTTGCCTATAACACCAAAGCCAAAAGCACTCAGTTTTCGGACTTAATTATCCGACTTTAACGGAGACAATTTGCGTTTTGGACGCCCTATATTGAGCAAGAATGGAAATATTAAAGTTGTCATATTTATTCTTTTATATATATCATACCATATCTTACCATTTCTGCTCAAATTTGAGCTATGTAAACATAGAAATTATCGTCGGTGCATCTCTTCCCTTTGTTCCAATCATCATGAAATTTAACAGTTCAATTATGGATCAGCAGTTTGCTACATATCGGGGTCATGATGGGATAACTATTAAAGCAGGTGAAAGTATCGCCTATTTCATCGGCTAACACAATTTCATCTCTTCGTAGTTTGTGTACACAAAAAACAATCAGGAAGCTGGGACTGTTGGATACGCAACGGATTGTCTGATTGGTCAATCGCCAGAAAGATAACAAATAACGGCTTATCTGATCGGCTATTCGGTCCATTAATCACATGGTGGTTGCATGTATCAACAATGTCGATTATCCGACAACGAAGTGCCAATTAAGGGAATTAACAACTTTTACAAGCGATAATTGATAAGCGCGTGGCGACATCACAGGGGGCGTGAACGGATTTTATAACGTTTATTGCGGTCATTTATTACTTGTGCTGTCAAGCAGACAATTATACGGAAAAATTTAAAAAATAAATAAATAAAATAATCGCGATTTCTTGTCGACATTTCTTTAAAATAATCGACAGTATTTTTATAAAATAATCGCAAATGTCGACCATGGCATATGGACTTGAACTGGGAACCAGGGGGTCAAAATGGTAGTTGCCGAAAGTAGTCCCATATGCACTTGACAGTAGTGTTATTTGAGATGTTGTGTGAATGAAAGTACACTCCACAGGTAGTGCAGATTAATATTTGTGCGTAGAGAATAGATTCCCAGATATTTTCTTCAAGAATCAGGTAAATCAGAGCTGAGACAAGTGAATGGCACTACGTTTTGTGAGGTAAGATTGGTTTGTGTTCTTCATCATATTTGAAGATTTTGCAGGTTTGTTGTTGTTGTTTTCTCACAGCTTATTTTTTTATTTTTTTTTAACTGGAATGGAAAAGACAACAAAAAGCAAAGGTAAGAGTCTATACTGTTTTTATTTAAATAAAAGCAAGGCAGGCAGGCAAGCAAGCGAGCAGCATGGTAGGTAATTATTTAATTCAGTTTAGTAAGTAAATACCGTAAGTGAGTTTACCAAATATAAAGTTTAAAAGTAATTAAGCAAACAATACCGTATTTTACCTTGTATAATACGCACCCGTGTATAGTACGCACCCCCTTCTCAGAGGTCAAAACTGGGGTAAAAAAGTTGTTTCCTTGTATAGTACGCATCAAAATATTATGCTTTTTCAGATAAAGGTGAAGTCATTTGTTAAGAAACATGAACAGAAGAAGCTTTTCATTTTCATTTGTATAACGCATATTCAGACTGTGATGTATTGTAGTAATAGTGGTAAAATAAACTAGTGGGAGGGGTGTGGGTGTGTTTATTTATTTGTGTTGACAGTAGTTTTCCTAGATGAACCATTCAACGAAAATAAAAATAATTTTTTTTTTTTTTAAAAAAATCACGATCGAGATAATTAGCGTACAAAAGAAAATATAATTACTTCAATCATTAATTGCCAATCTTCAGGGGAGTACCTATCTTGTATCATCTCATCAAAGAGCCAATTATAATGCCGCAGATAATTGTCCGTAATCCGATAATTACATCTACTAAAACACAACAAAGTCGTTGGTTACCGTAATCCATTACGCCGATTATACTAACATTGTGTATTCACCGGAACCAGAGTTTATCATGAGTGAATCAGATGTGTAACGCGTGATAAGTTACCTGTACCCCATGGCTAAATCTGGTAAAGGTCACACGGCGTGTCAAAGTGCATCCTCAGAAATAGTCTATACTCGCGGCAACTTCAAAGGATTATAAAAATAGAATAACCCATTCTACCCGTGTTTATAATGTGTCAAAACTGCAGCCGAGGTGCGATATTGTTTGACCCAATTATCAATCATCAAATGTGTACCGGTAAGCATGTTTTCAGAAGGGTAACAAGCATTATTGAATAATTGCCATTTCAAAGTAGGGTGATTCTGCCTTTCTACGCCGTCTAAAATATATGTATTTCAAAATAAAGCAAAAACTTCATTAATTTTTTTTTTAAAATATTAAATAAAATCCTATAAATATAAGAATAGAATAGAACTGTAAAAATACTACATGTACCCAGTATGTACCAGTCTAAACAGCTGGAAGTCACGTGATATTACGTCACGCGATATAAACAAAAAGATCGAGGGACAATTTTTCACACAATTTTATTGAAGTTTTACAACAAACATGCAAACATTTATACAAAAAGAAGCATCATAATACACTTTATTCATTTATAAATCGGATTAAGTCAATATATTACTTATATTAAGCGAGTAAATTACGAAAAAATTGTGTATTATCGGTATTCACAATTTTCTGTCTCAATGTCTGTTCGTCGTCAACGTTTTTCTTCCAAGACATCGATTTCCTGCAAGAAAAAAATTCTTTTTATTGTTTCCTTATATTGTACGCACCCCCCTTTCGGAAACCGTAAAAGTGGTAAAAAAACTGCGTACTATACAAGGTAAAATACGGTATATGCAGTAACAGAACAGAACATAGAACAGAACATAGTACAGAACAGAACCGAACAGAACAGAACCTAAACTTTTAACTTCTTTTCTTGTAGTTATGAAGCAAATAATTGTTTCTAATAGTCTATTTGTAGAATTCACACACCATTTCATTGTTTTTGCTGGTTTTCACACCTTTATATAAGTCGCAATGTTTATGAAGATTTCTGGTAGCTGTGGTCATTGCGTTTCTTTACATAGTCAGATTGTCTGTTGTTTTTCTGCTTAGTGTACCAGCGGTGCCTAGATTCCATTTTGCCACGTCGTTCCAGCCTGCGTTTGCGATATGCCTCACTTTTAGCATTTACTCTGTGGCGTCTCATGTCAGCTCCAATTTTGTTGATAGCCTGTTCTGGTCTTTTTGATAGATAGATGCCCATGCGGTATAATTTCATAGGTAAGGCACCAGCCTGTCAGTTGTTGTGTCGTAATACTGCTGATCGACCACTGTAGTTTCGTGAGAAGTTGACACTTTTTGGAGAACTCTTTGAGAGGAGGCATTAAATGATTCAACCGATTGAGTGCTGTAATTATACATTGTGCTTTCCAGCGATTCTTCACTAAGCCTCATTCGTAATATTTCCTCCAATAAAACTTTGTCTGTTTCAGTCATTCGGAGAGTTGTTATATTGCGGGGACCTTAGAAAGCTGAACCGTCAAACCAGCAAGTCTTTTGTCCGCCACCACATATGAAGGAGTTTCGTCTACACATGCCGCATGGATGTAAGTTTGATTTTAAGTCTTTTACTACAAAAGTCATGTATGTGTACATGAAAATAGTAGCGTTTTTGCAGTATGAGCTTTAAAGGGACACACGGCAATCTTGTATAGGTAATTCTTGAAGTGTTAATCATTAAAATTAGCACCTAAATTTATTAGTCCAATATAATTTTGACTTTAAACATGATCACATATATATAGATACAATTTTGGCTTTTCAATTTTTCTTTGTTATTTTGCCATAGGTTTAAATATATTATTGGTGCAATATATTCAACAGTTAGTAATATGCAAAAATAATTTGATTTGAAATACTCTTATAATTAATATTAATGTCTTATAATTATATAATTATTATAGTTATTGTATGAATACAAGTTATGAAGAAAAGTTAACGGGATATCGCAAGTTTAAAAAAAAAAGTACAACAATTGCCGTGTGTTCCTTTAAATAAAAAAAAAGTCATAGTTTAAAAAAAAAGTTTGATAGATTTTCAGATTAAGAATAATCATATATACATTCTTGCAAAGTTTCATTTGTCTAAGACAATTCTGAAAAAAGTTATTATTTTTTTAAGAATTTCCAGTGTGTGTAAATTGCTCGGATTTGAGGCCATTTTCTTAAATACAGATAAAACAGCCGTCGCTATAAAAGAAATAATCTTTCGTTATTTCAATGAGTTTTGCTATTGATGTATAGGATATAGTTTGCAAATTAAGACCGATAGCTTTTGACAGTTTTTCCTTTTTTAACTTTCATATGGAAACTAGGTAACTTCAGAAATATCTGTAAAACGGTTCTATTTATGGTGTTGGGTTGAATATATATATAAAAAAACTTTTTTTTCATTTTAGAATTGGAATGTATAATTAATTTTCATTCTGGTAACTAGCTTATTTCTTTAATATTTTTATTTCAGTGAATGCGGACCAATGACGAATCAAGCTTTTCTCATGAATTTGGCACACACATCAAACATGGACTTCATGCGAGCAATGTTAAGTTAGAGCCTTCAAACATACAGATATTACAGATCTAAGGTAGGCGTTAACTTGTATGTGATCTCAATGGTTAAATCTGCAGGAATGGTTCCCTATAGGACTTAAACTGGGAACCAGGGGGTCAAAATGATAGTTGCCGAAAGTAGTCCCATATACACTTGACAGTAGTGTTATTTGAGATGTTGTGTGAATGAAAGTACACTCCACAGGTAGTGCAGATTAATATTTGTGCGTAGAGAATAGATTCCCAGATATTTTGCTTCAAGAATCAGGTAAATCAGGGCTGAGATAAGTGAATGGCACTACCTTTTGTGAGGTAAGATTTGTTTGTTTTGTTCGTCAGATTTGACCTGAATTGGCCTAGAATTGATACCTACTTTCACTTTGACCAAAATTCTGTACGTGGAAGCTGAAATGGAGCTTGATTTTTTGCTATGCCTGTGTTGTGCTAGCTATGAAGATAGTTTACTGACAGTTTTGAGTATGACGGAGTATAATGGCATGTATGACACCATATTAGGCTATACTGTAAGTCTATGGGAAATTAATAGTGGTCCGGTTCTATATGGTAGTGTGAGCACTGAAGGATGACCAAGTATGAGGGGTCTCTATCCACTGTTTTTAGCTCTACTGGCCAAAGGCCAGGAGGGCTTATGCGATCCCTTTTCGTCCGTCGTCCGTCTGTCTGTCTGTCTGTTAGCAATTTTATAAAATCGACATCTCCTCTGAAACCGCTTAAAGGATTTTGATGAAACTTCATCACAATGTTACTTGGGGGGGCCCCTCTTAGATTTGTGTTTTTCGTGGCCGCCAGTCATCCAAGATGGCCGCCATGGCTAAAACTAGGTCAAATTTAAGGAAATTTCGAACGACATCTCCTCCGAAACCACTTATTCCATTCTACTGAAATATCATATACATGTTCCTTGGGTTGGCTTCTATCAAGTTTGTGTTTTTCGTTATCGTCGAATAATCAAAATGGCCGCCACGGCGACTCAAAGTTTACATAGAGTTATATAGGAAAAGGTTAAAAATGACATCTTCTCTGAAACCGCTTGAAGGATTATGATGAAACTTAATTACAATAATATTTGGAATAGTGTCTCTCAGATTTATGTTTTTCGCGGCCGCCAGCCATCCAAGATGGCCGCCATGGCTAAAACTAAGTCAAATTTAAGGAAATTTCAAACGACATCTCCTCTGAAACCACTTATTTCATTCTACTGAAATATCATATACATGTTCCTTGGGTTAGCCTCTATCAAGTTTGTGTTTTTCGTTATCGTCAAATATTAATAGGAAAAGGTTAAAAATTACATCTTCTCTGAAACCGCCTGAAAGATTTTGATGAAACTTAAGCACAATGATATTTGGGATAGTCCCTCTCAGATTTTTGTTTTTTGCAGCCGCCAGTCATCCAGGATGGCCGCCATGGCTAAAACTAGGTCAAATTTAAGGAAATTTCAAACGATATCTCCGAAACCACTTATTTCATTCTACTGAAATATCATATACATGTTCCTCGGATTGGCCTCTATTAAGTTTGGGTTTTTCCTTATCATCGAATAATCAAAATGGCCGCCACGGCGACCCAAAATTTACATAGAGTTACATAGGAAAAGGTTAAAAATTACATCTTCTCTGAAACTGCCTGAAAGATTTTGATGAAACTTAAGCACAATGATCTTTGGGTTAGTCCCCCTTAGATTTGCGTTTTTGGGGCCTCCAGTCATCCATGATGGCCACCATGGCTAAACTTAGGTCAAATCTAAGGACATTTATCAAACGACATATTACCACTTATTCCATTCTAGTTAAATATCATATGCATGTTCCTGTTGTTGGCCTCTATCAAGTTTGTGTTTTTCGGTGTCGTCAAATATTCAAAATGGCTGCCACGATAACCCAAAGTTTACATAGAGTTATATATAGGAAATATGTTTCTTGGGTTGGCCTCTATTTGAATCACATCATACAAGTAGAGCGTCTACAGGCCCTCTTGGTCCTCTTGTTTTGATATATATAGCATGCCTTCGACTTTAATAAGAAGACCTACACAATTTTAATGACAGCAAACTTTAATACACATACTTTGAAAACAAAACAGTCATATTTAAAGACTAGAAATAATGTCACTCGTTACATCTGACGTACACTAGAACTTTTGTTTTAATGTTTCTCCATCAGCTTTTCACTTATCTGCCAGTTAATAATAGAACAAGAAGTGAATATTAATGACAACTAAATCAATTAATATTTGCTTTACAATTTTTTCTGGGTTCACTATTGGTTGAAAAAAATCCATTTTTGTTTTGTGTTTTGCCAACATTTTCGAAAAGAACGACAACTCTTGTTATCCGCATCGCTAAGCGCTTGCTTAATTGTAAGATCATGTTTAAGCAAGCGCGCTTCCGATAACGATTCCAGAGTTTCCGTTTCTTTTGACTGGCACGCTGATATGCTACAAATCATTAGTGCACATCTCCAGAATTTAACCAAATATCGTAACCAGTCAATCTCTGATGTAAACATTCGAAACTTGCCATGTTCTCAACACTGTCATGAACAAAGAGTGCTAGCTCACCCGATTGGCTAATGATATCTGCTTTCGATTTCAACAACCAATGAAAAACGCCGATTCTAAATTACTATCGGAGGAGTCCTTAAAATATCCGGGCGTTTCGGGAACAGGTTAAATCGTTGACGACTTTTATTTCTTCAAGTAACGACTTTACACAGTCGGCGGAATAAAAGAAAATAAAAGTTCAGAAATCGATTTTTATTTGGTTTTGGTTTTGTGAAGTATTAGGGTTGGCGCTCCAGTAAAACAGAAGATAAAAAAATGTTGGCCTAATTATAATTTGAATGAAGACAAAAATTACTGTTCTTGCACTTTGTACTTCCCATTATTGCCCACTAGCCTTGTGGAGTACCTTCAGTAGTTATAAAGTTAGGCTCCAGACAAGCATTCTAAGTATAAAATTACAAAGGGCAATAAGAAGACAGTTACGTTCTTGCGCTTTGCACTTCCTCTTATTGCCCTCTATCATTGTGTGAGTGTGAAGTTCCAATGCAGTCCCATAAGTACTTTTGAAGTTTTGCTCTGGACAAGAATTATAAGTATAAAATAACGAAGGGCAATAACTCTAGTTTGAATGTTGAATGAAGACAGTTCTTGCACTCCCTCTGATTCGCTGCAACCTTGACCCAAGATTGGCGGGAGTTGTAGGTCCTCATCACCATGTGGTGAACCTTTTCCAAATTTCGAGCTGGACATAAGTTTGACCTTTGCTGCGACCCTTGATCCTAGGTTGGCTGGAGTAGGACACGACACTCCGCCTCCATGTGATGAACCTTTTTGCCATGTAATTGTTTGATCCAATCATTCACTGCAGACTTAAGGCCTGGACATGAAATGGGGACATGTGTATGTTGACGTTCTCTGTGCCAGACACTAGACTGGCAGGAGTTGTACACAACACATTGAGATGAACATTTCTGCCAATATTATTTTGATCCAATATTTTATTGCTGAGTTACAGTTTGACCCTTAGTTGGAAGAAGTTGTATGCGACACATCGTCTCCATAGCGAAAATAGCGAGATACATTCAATGTTTGAAATAAGTAATTTACAAGTGTAAAACATGATTCGATTGAATGTGTCTTATTTCATAGATGTAAGTCACCCAGCAGGAACACACTGAAATGTTTGCTCCATATCTTGCCTAAAAGGTGAGATATTCAATGAAATAAGTCCTACCTGAACTGGATACCCATGATTGATTTTTGTTCTTGCATATCATTGACCATTTGTGCATTGATGTAGCCAACTACTAATGTTTTTAATGCATGTATTTTACACAATGACATCATGCAACTGTTCACGTTACTGATGTCGCTGTTGACGCGCGTGACTTTTATCTTTTCACGTGTGTAAGCTCTGGCTTTTCATCACCCATGTAAAACGCAGATAACCTTACTCCGTATGCAAGAAACGATTTTACTGTACCTATAAATTTAGAAAATATACACCTTTTATAATTAATGCTTCATCACTAAGAATATAAAAATGTTGCACAAATAAAAACAACAACACTTAGTTTAGTTTCTTGTTCAACCCTTGTCATATAACACATGCACAATATTCAGTGATCTAGTCCAATACCCTATCTGGTCCAAAAAGGAAACAGTCACTGAAGACATTTTGTACAGGATCCTATGCACAAAAAAAAAGACAAGATATTGAATGTAATAAGTCCAATATAGGATTTAAATCAAAAACCTGTATCATTTCAGAAACCGTATGTCACAATGACACACATTTTCTCACCATATCAGGTCCATAAAGAAAACACACTAACAAAGTTTGGTACATATCGTGTGCCAAACAGGCCGGATGTTTAAAGAAATAACTCAAAACATTTAAGTCCAGACACACACACACACACTTGGGCATTAAAGTGATCGCTTAAAGTAGAGTACTCCACTAGGATCTTGTGTTTTTGAAACCTTGTCTAATAACTTGATAAAAGAAGGCACTGCTATTATAATATATTATGCAAGCCTTTTGGAAGTTATGATTTTTAGCTCTACTGGCCAAGGGCCAGCAGAGCTTATGGGATGGTGTGTTGTCCGTCGTCCGTCGTCCGTCCGTCCGTCCGTTAACTTTTCTTCAAACGACTTCTCCTCAGAAACCGCTTGGCTAATTTTGACCAAACTTCACCTGGATGATCCTTAGATGAATGCTTTTAAGATTTGTTAAAATTAGGTCAGCGCTACATCCAAGATGGCTGCCATTATTATATATGGTCGAAACCTTAAAAAATCTTCTTCTCCAGAACCGCTGGACAGATTTCAACAGTTTTTCTTTTAAAATGATCGCCAACGCCTAGACTATCAAGATTGTTCAAATAAAGTCCCCGGGGTCAAAAATGGCCGTGCCCCGGGGGTCCAAAATTTGTATATTGAGCTTTTGCATGTTTTTCATATAGACATGTAGGAAACAACTTTAAAAAATCTTCTTCTCTGAAACCACAAGGCACAGAGCTCTCATGTATTACATGCTCTTATGGTCCTCTACTACGTTTATTCAAATGGTGACCCTGGGGTCAAATTTGTCCCCGCCCCGGGGGTCACAGTTTTACATAGACTTATATAGGAGTTTTTTTTTAAAAATCTTCTTCTCAGAAACTACAACAGCCAGAGGTTTGATATTTTGCATTTACTATAAGCTTATGGTCCTTTACCAAAATTGTTCAAATGGTGACTTTAGGGTCACATTTGGCCCCGCCCCAAGGGTCACATGTTTTACATAGACATGTATAGGGAATTCTTCAAACAACTTCTAGTCAGAAACCGCTTGGCTAATTTTGACCAAACTTCAAATGGATGATCCTTAGATGAATGCTTTTTAGATTTGTTAAAATTAGGTCAGCGCTACATCCAAGGTGGCTGCCATTACCATATATGGTCGAAACCTTAAAAAATCTTCTTCTCCAGAACCGCTTGACAGATTTCAACAGTTTTTCCTTTAAAATGATTGTCAACGCCTAGACTATCAAGTTTGTTCAAATATAGTCCCCGGGGTCAAAAATGGCCGTGCCTCGGGGTTCCAAAGTTTGTATATTGAGGTTTTGCATGTTTTTCATATAGACATATAGGAAAAAAGTTTAAAAAATCTTCTTCTCTGAAACCACAAGGCTTATTACATGTAGCATCAGCTTATGGTCCTCTACTAAGTTTGTTCAAATGGTGACCCTGGGGTCAAATTTGTCCCCGCCCCGAGGGTCACAGTTTTACATAGACTTATATAGATTTTTTTTTTTAAAAATCTTCTTCTCGGAAACTACAAGAGCCAGAGGTTTGATATTTTACAATTATTATAAGCTTATGGTCCTTTACCAAGTTTGTTAAAATGGTGACCCAGGGGTCACATTTGGTCCCGCCCCAAGGGTCACATGTTTAACATAGACATGTATAGGGGAAAACTTAAAAAATCTTCTTCTCTGAAACTGCAAGAGCCAGAGGTTTAATATTTTGCTGTTGCTATAAGCTTATGGTCCTTTACCAATTTTGTTCAAATGCTGACCCTGGGGTCACATCTGGCCCCGCCCCGGGGGTCACAGTTTTACATCAATGCTTGTTTTAAATTTATTAATTTCTTTATTTTTAATTTTTTTTTATTTTTATTTTTATTATATTTTTTTTTCATATTTATTTTTTTATTATATATTTTTTTTTTTTTTTTTTTTTTTTTTTTTTTTTTAATTATTAATTATTTTTTAATTTTTTTTTTATTTTTTTTTTAATTTTATTTATTTTTATTTTCATTATCTCTACTGGCCAACTTGGAAAAACAGCCAGATCGGACCAGTAATGATGGAGTTACTGCTCTTGATATAGTTAAAAATGCTATATTTTGCCTCTTTAAGACGATAGTCACTCGCTTCATTGATGTCATAAGAGCCATATTAGCCAGTAGAGAGTCCACAGGCCCTCTTGGGCCTCTTGTTACTTGTAACTATCTTCAATATGATAATGAAATCTGTAAGCAGTTCTGTGTAAGTGAGGAAACATTGTAAAAATAGTCTGGATAATCTCGAACAACTATCCAATGGCAAATACGGTAATCATAACCGTTAATGCAATGGATAGTTTCATGTGATAGCAAAAGATTGTGTCTCCTACTTCCTCTTTTATGATCTAAATGAGTAATTGCTGCGATGGTGTCTGGTACATTAAGGCTCAGGGAGCAGACAAATGTTTTTTTCTGGATTTCTGTCACACACCTGAAAAAGAAATAACAAATCACGCTATTTACAACACTTAAAGCTTTATAAACTTTTTTTTTTGAGAAAATAGACATCTCCCCACCTTCACAACCAATTAAGTTTGATAGTGGATAGGGCACAACCTTGTTAACATATATTTGGCAGCAGATAGGAAACATTTTTGGATAACATTGAGTTTTTGTTGTAAACAGTTTTTAGCTCTACTGATCAGAGATCAGCAGAGCTTATGCCTTGGTGCGATGTCTGTCGACCGTCCGTCCGTCTGTCCGTCCATAAACTTTTTTTTATAGCGACTACTCCTCTGAAACTACTCAATGGATTTTCATGAAACTTTACAGAAATGTTGCCCATGAAGTCTAGTTGATCCTAGCAAAAATTCATGTGATGTGAAATCCAAGATGGCCACCAAATTTAAAAATAGATTTTTAAAAAAACAAGTTTGTAGCGACTACTTCTTGAAAACTCTAAGTGATATTGATATTGGACTTTTTCTAAAATGATCAGCATGACATGATGTTGGTCCTAGTCGAAAATCGTTTTGCTTCGACGTTAAACATGGCTGCCAGCAGCCATCGTTGTTTACTTAGAGTTATATAGTAAAAACTTGTAGCGACTACTCCTCTGAAACTACTACACGGATTTTCATGAAACTTCACAGGAATGTTGCTCTTGATGTCTAAATGATCCTAGCAACATTTCAGGTTGGTCGAAAATTCAAGATGGCCACCACAGCTAAAAATAGATTTTCAAAAAACAAGTTTGTAGCGAGTACTTCTTGAAAATTTTAAGTGATATTGATATGGGATTTTTTCTAAAATGATCAGTATGGAATGATGTTGATCCTTGTTGAAAATTATTTTGCTGCGACGTTAAACATGGCCACCAGCGACCATCTTTGTTTACATAGAGTTATATAATGAAAACTTGTAGCGACTACTTCTCTGAAACTACTAGACGGATTTTTATGAAACTTCACAGGAATGTTGCTCTTGACGTTTAAGTGATCCTAGAAAAATTTCAGGTCGGCCGGAAATCCAAGATGGCCGCCACAGCTAAAAATAAAAATTCAAAAAACAAGTTTTTAACTTCTTGGAAAACTATAAGTGATATTGATATGGGACATTTTCTAAAATGATCAGCATGACATGATGTTGGTCTTTATCGAAAATCGTTTTGATTCATTGTTTAACATGGCTGTCAGCGGCCATCTTTGTTTACATAGAGTTATCTAGTAAATACTTGTAGCGACTACTCTGTAACTACTCGATAGATTTTCAGGAAACATCACAAGTATGTTGCTCTTGATGTCTAATTGATCCTAGCAAAATTATGGGACTTTTTCTAAAATGATCAGTATGACATGATGTTGGTCTTTGTCGAAAATCGTTTTGATTCATTGTTTAACATGGCTGTCAGCGGCCATCTTTGTTTACATAGAGTTATCTAGTAAAAACTTGTAGCGACTACTCTGTAACTACTCGATAGATTTTCAGGAAACATCACAAGAATGTTGCTCTTGATGTCTAATTGATCCTAGCAAAATGATGGGACTTTTTCTAAAATGATCAGTATGACATGATGTTGATCCTTGTCAAAAATTATTTTGATTTGACGTTAAACATGGCCGCTGGCGGCCATGTTTGTTAACATAGAGTTATATAATGAAACCAGTAGCGACTAATGCTCTGAAACTTCTTGGCGGATTTTCATGAAACTTCACAGGAATGCTGATCTAGCATTCGAAAACCTATCAGTAGGGCTTCAAGGTCATTGACCTCTTGTTTGATGTATTATATGAAAAGACAAAAGCAATAGTAAAAATAGTGTCCATGGGACACACACGCACTGTAGCGCTTCAGTCAAAAATAAAATAAAACCAGTGTTAATTAACCGAGTCTGAAAAGTAGGTCAAGGTCAATGTGTAGCACTGTCAGTCGCATAAAATAAAACTTCAGCGTTAATTAACTGAGTCTGAAAAGTAGGTCAAGGTCAATGTATAGCACTGTCAGTCGCATAAAATAAAACATCAGTGTTAATTAACCGAGTCTGAAAAGTAGGTCAAGGTCAATGTGTAGCACTGTCAGTCGCATAAAATAAAACTTCAGTGTTAATTAACCGAGTCTGAAAAGTAGGTCAAGGTCAATGTGTAGCACTGTTAGTCGCATAAAATAAAACTTCAGCGTTAATTAACAAAAAGTAGGTCAAGGTCATTCATATTGACCCAGTTTTGGTAGGAACATATTCATGTCAATCCAACAAGTGGTTTAGGAGGAGTAGTGGCGACAACAAATTTAAAGTTAAAATGAATGGCATTGTCCAAACACACACAAAAGTTGGACTGCATAGATAGGCAAAGTGATGCCCTTATTATTGCTGTCAAGATGACATGCAACCTATAAAGCAAAACAAATATACCACCCACTGCATGATTTAAGACGTACCATGATAAATAACTTAAAAGCTCACTCATCCTCAAGATATAAAAGTCGTTCTATTGTAATGCATTGGAGTTTCTCCATATATGTGCGTTTTTTTTGGTGATTGTTTTCATTTGTGTTATCTGTATTTTTTCACGCAATATTTTATAAATACCTGTAGGTGAAATTGTACTAATCTTGTCAATGTGTTTAAATTATATTTGTAAATGTGTATTTATATGATGAAAAACTATGTAATAGTTTGTCAAGAATTTTTTTTCTTCTTCATGATACTTTTTAGTATTTCAAGTTATTTGTTTACATTTTGAAATTTACCACGAAAATACTGCATTTCCACAAAGCCCCAGTTTTCATTTCAACTCTACATATTGTATGGAAATCTGTCAGGGTGTCAGGGAAGTATTCTAACCATTCATAATAGAAATGTAAGGCCAAAGACAGCTGTCTTCTACTTCAGTGATTCAGGGGCACAAATTAGCAGTCGCCATTGGCGAG
This sequence comes from Cyrtodaria siliqua, assembly GCA_037043455.1. Taxonomy (NCBI): domain Eukaryota; kingdom Metazoa; phylum Mollusca; class Bivalvia; order Adapedonta; family Hiatellidae; genus Cyrtodaria; species Cyrtodaria siliqua. Next base: position 66,953 of record JAWPHD010003929.1, on the reverse strand, counting down.
TAAAAAATGGTCTGGGAGACCAAAATTTAACTTTCACGCGCCCATGTGGCGACCAAAAATATTCAATCCAAAAAACGGAAAAATGGGTAATCATTCAACACAAACATTTAAGTTTGAGGATTTTATCTCGCAGATTTTGCTTTGGTCCCGTGAACTACGTACTTTTGGCCGAAATAGACTAACCCTTAACAAAATAATAACGAAACAAACGTTTGTTTTTATTTTTCCACTGCAGAAACAAGAAAATTTTCGAGATGTTGCGATGTACGGTTTCCCACAAAACTGCATGTTATGGTACTCTGCGCTTCGATTAGATGTGCAAGAGTACAAGTAAAATTTGCTGGTATAAAATCAACATTAAAACAGACATGGTAGTGTTTATTTTACACATGATCATAAATTCGTGTTATAATTTGAAGGGGAAATAATTAGGTTTCACTTCTGGTTTTAAGCTCGACTATTCGAAGAATAAGAGAGCTTATGTAATCACCCCGGCGTCGGCGTCCCACATCAAGGTTTGCATGTAAGCTGTGTTTACAAGTCTATATCTCTTACATTTCTTATTCTAGCACAATTTTGGCCATGGGCTTCCTTATAGCATTATCTTAAGGGCTGCATAAGCAGTTTTGGTTCCTGTAACCCATGGGCTCCCATGGAACCCAACTTATGATTTTTTTTTATTTATTTATTTTTTTTTTTTTTACATATTTCTGTGTTGTTTTTGTCAATTCTTACACATAGCTATCTTGCCTCGTTAAGACGAGTGGGGTTTCATCGTTCATCCGATCTTTACCAAACTTTATCATATTGTTAATATCAATGAAAGCTCGGACAAGTTCAAAAACCATTCATATCGAACCAGTAACAGCGGAGTTATGGCCCTTGATTTAGTTAAAAATGCTATATTTTGTCTCGTTAAGACGATAGGGCCTTCATTGTTCATCTGAACTTTACCAAATTTTATCAGATTGTTAATATCAATGAAAGCTCGGACAAGTTCGAAAACCATCCATATCAGACCAGTAACAGCGGAGATAATGTTAACAGATGATCTTTGCCAAACTTTACCAGATTTTCTTTTCTTTTTTTTTGGTGATTTTTTTTGAATTTGTTTTGCTGTTTTTTAGGGCTTTCCACCTTTCAGTGGAAAGACCTATTGTGTTCGTTCTGTTTATTAGGGCTTTCCACTTTTCAGTGGAAAGACCTATTGAGTTCGTTCTGTTTATTCTTATTATTCCTCTTCTTCTTCTGTCAGCCACTTCTCATAGTAAGACTGGTCGCCTGACCTCTGAATTTTACACAGTGATACAGCTTAGGCTGGAATAGTGTCCCGAAACTTTTGGGGTCATGACGTCATCCAAGATGGCCGCCACTGGCATTTGTAGGAAAATCTTGCTATCACTGTATCTCGTGCATTTACGATGGGATTTGAATGAAACTTTCTCAGATTGTAGAGTTTAGGGTCTAGTTGTGCAAGAACGTCAAAACGGGTCTCTTATTTTACAAAGTCTTGACGTCAGTCACAATGTTATGAAAAATCCTTTTTTTTTCATTAATTGCATTTTTTAAGGAGTTTTATCGGAAAATCCATCAGTGTCATCATCTTAGTCGACGTTGACAGTTTTAATGTCATGACGTCATCCAAAATGGCCACCAATGACGTCATTTAAGAAATATTGTAATCGCTATATCTCCTGCATTTATTATCGGATTTTGATGCAACTTTCACAGCCTGTTAGGAATTAGGTTGAGTTGTGCAAGAATGTCAAAATTTGTCATGACGTCATCAAAGATGGCCGCCAGTGACGTCAAGATAAATATCTTGTTAGCGGTAGATCTCGAACACGTATGGTCAGATTTGAATGAAACTTTCACAGTTTGTAGAGTTCAGGGTTTAGTTGTGCAAGAATGTCAAAACGTGTCCCTATGTCATAACGTCTTGACGTCAGTGACGTCAAAATATTATTACATATCCGTTTTTTTACTTCTTTATCTTGTTCTTTTACTTCTCACCACCACTTTTCATGTTACGACTGGTCGCACGACCTCTTAAATTTTACACAATAATATATCTCAGGCTGGAATAGTGTCCCGAAACTTTTGGGGTCATGACGTCATTCAAGATGGCCGCCACTGGATTTTTTAGGCAAATCTTGTTATCACTGTATCTCATGCATTTACAATGGGATTTGAATGAAACTTTCACAGATTGTAGAGTTTAGCATCTAGTTGTGTAAGAACGTCAAAACGTGTCTGTCTATGTAATAACGTCTTGACGTCAGTGACGTCATAATGTTATGAAAACCCGTTTTTTTCACTGATTACATTTTTGAAGTTGTTTTACTGTATAATCCATCAATATCATTGTCTCATTCGATGCTGACAGTTTTAACATCATGACGTCATCCAAAATGGCCGCCAATGACGTCATTTAAGAAATATTGTAATCGCTATATCTCCTGCATTTATTATCGGATTTTGAGATAACTTTAACAGCCTGTATGGAATACGGTTGAGTTGTGCCAGAATGTCTAAAATTGTCATGACATCATCAAAGATGGCCGCCAGTGACGTCATGATGAAAATATTGTTATCGCTAGATCTCAAAGATGTATGGTCGGATTTGAATGAAACTTTCCCAGATTGTAGAGTTCAGGGTCTAGTTGTGCAAGAATGTAAAAACGTGTCTCTATGTAATAACGTCTTGACGTCAGTGACGTCGTCATAATGTTATGAAAACCCGTTTTTTTCACTGATTACATTTTTGAAGTTGTTTTACTGTATAATCCATCAATATCATTGTCTCAGTCGATGCTGACAGTTTTAACGTCGTGACGTCATCCAAAATGGCGGCCAATGACGTCATTTAAGAAATCTTGTAATCATATCATATCTCCTTCATTTAACATCGGAGTAAAACTTTCACAGTTTGTAGATATCAAAGTCTAGTTGTGCTATAATGTGGAATGTTGTCATGTCGTCATCAAAGATGGCCGCCAGTGACGTGATAAATGAACTCTTGTTTTGTCTATATCTTCTCTATCTAATATCGCATTTGAATAAAACTTTCACAAATTGTAGAGTTCAGGGTCCGGTTGTGTAAGAATGTCATACTCTATCCCGACGTCATGACGTCATGACGTCAGTGACGACAAAATATTCAGAAAGTCTTTTTTTTTTCACTGATTGCATGTTCGAAGTTATTTTCGTGATAAATCAATCAGTGTCTTCATCTTCGACAACACTGACAGTGTGACGTCATGACAGGAAAGCCCGTTTGATCAGGTCTCTGATCAAAATCTAGTTTGTTTTTATTTTTCTTCTTCTTTTTTTGATTGTTTTTATATCATTTTTTTGAATTTTTTTTTTTGAATTTTTAGCTCTACTGATCAGAGTGCGGCGTCCGTCGTCCGTCCGTCCGTCCGTCCGTGTTTACGAGAGGCCATTTATTGGGTACTTTTTATGTCCAAATATCTCCTGTTGGGTATTTTTCTCTTGTTGGATACACCCAATAGTAGAACACATTTCTTTATGTCCAGATATTGCTAAATGGGTACCTAATTTAAAATATCCAATAAGTTTTTGGACCCGAGTTGTGCATAAAATAAGTCCGAAATTCGGACTCCCCTGTAAATTAAATTTACCGCCGTTTAAGCGACGAGTTGCGATCGGAGATGCTCGGCTATTTCCGTCGAAGTCTTAACAGCCAATAAAATCGGTTGCTTTGATAAGCAGGTGCACGCACCTGCGCGCGCATCATTAAGAAGAAAAATGGCGACGGTCGATCTCCATACCGAAGAATTGTAGAAGGAGGATCTCGAAGAGGAATTAACATTTTATCTAAGGTATGTTATGGACTCGGGTTATATTTATTCGCCGTGTGCATTTTTTGTACTATTGGGTACATTTTGCCTGTTTTATTGGGTGTCTGCACAATTTGAATAATTACTTTGACCAAATTAAACAAGACGCACGTGACAAGAAAGGAGATTTCCCCACCCACATGTACCGCTAGAATCAAGAATCTGGTTCTATTTTTTGCAAAATGACCTGAAATAATGACAACATTCTTCTACTTAAAATGCCAGGATTTTTTCATGAAAAAAAGATGGTAGTGAAAATCCTCAAATGAATTCGTCATGGATTTTCGCGAGCATATGATTTTGCATGATTTTCGACAAATAACAGCCTCGCTAAAATGATTATATTGAGCAATAACGACGAATTTTTCGGTGAAGAATGAATGTTTTTTCTCGTTAATTTACGACTTGACATTTTTTGTTAAAAAATAAAGAAATTACATGAAAAAGAAATGTCATTTATCTAGCAAGAAAATAAGTAAAAGATAACATCCAGTTTGGACAAGAAATTTGGCGCATGATTTTACAAAGTGTTAGTACAATGATACATATTCATCAATACAAATGGCAGCTGTACCTAGACCAAGTGTGTGATATTTAAATTTCTTGAATTATGACGATTTTGATCAATGTACAACATTTTGTATTGCCAAGAAGATTGATTGCCACACAGCTTATGAATATGATAGAAATAATGCTTCATTCAAGATCTATTTTTTCTGTTTGAATTCGGCTTCTAGAGCTCTTGAATATACAGTCAGAATAGGACTGAATGCAGAGTTTGTAAACAGCGGTTCCGTAAACATCACTTACTAGATATATTGAAAGGTATTCTCGAAATAGACAAAATAGACAGCGATGTTAGGGTGTTCAGACTAATTTTTTGTCTCATCAAAAATAAGATAAAATATAAAGAAACTGATAGAACTAAGGTAAACTAACAAACTGCTTTTTATTTCATCAAGATATGTAAAATACTTTTCATTTTATAGCATTTTGAATGTTGGATATTGTCGACATTTTGGCATTTTTTCTCTCTATGTAAATACATGGTAAAAGTGGCACCGAATTTTCAAGAAAAACAAGTATTTTATACAGAAAATATCAATTAAAATCATTTTTACTCGAGGAAAGACTACAAAAGTATACATTTTCTTAAAGCTGACAATATAATTCAACAAGTTTAATTTAAAAAGCGCGAAAAAAATACAAACATTTTTCAAAATGGCCGCCAATATGGCCGCCAATATGGCCGCCAATATGGCCGCCAATATTGCGTTTCTTTTGTATTTTGCATGAAAAAATGTATTTTCTAACAATTTTTCATTTTTTATGTATTTTATTGCATAAACCATGATGAAATACTACAAATAAACAAATGTGAACTTTAAGTGGACTATTTTAATGATTTCAGCCATTTTAAAATAACGACGATTTTGAATTTTGTCTGACTAAACGACGAAAAACTTTTATTTTATGAATATAGGCTTGTAATATATCATTTTAAAGGGTTTTCAATAATGAACACATTTACATAACTCCCAATATAAAATCTTCAGTATGAAAGTAACAAAGTAAAAAAACAGTTGCCCCAACAAATGATATAGCTAGTCAAAACTACAAATGATACAGCTAGTCAAAATAAAAATTAAGCAGCTTTAGGATGCAAATAATGAAACAGAAAGCTACTTTAGCATATGCAGTTCTTTAACCATGTTAACTAATATATTCACAGCCCTAATTTACTATTATACTATTCTCTTAACTCTTAAAGTGATGAAACCGGATTTAATCATTTTTGCAAATAGCATATATCCAAATCAGATGCAGCCGAACGCGGTGTCTGATTAGGAGCTATGCTATTTGCTATTCAAATAATAATGATAATAATAATTTAACCATTCTGGTTGAATAGCAAACAACATATATCCTTATCAGATGCAGCATTCTGTTGCAGCTGAACTGGACCTATTTTGTTTGCAAAATAATTTTAAATTGTTCAGCACTGGTTTAATTACAAACAGGTATCATCACTCCACAAGCAAATCACCATTTTTCATGTCCACCAGCAATGGAAAATGCCAGAGCTCATCCGGTTCTTCCTCATATGTAATATTAAACTCTGTTTTAATCTTGTTTTCTTTCTCTGCATATATGGACTTAACAGTTGCATGAAACCAAACATGTTCATTTTCATGCACACATTTCTGTTGAATCTTCTTGCCAACCAATAATTCTGGAGATTCCACATATGTTTCAAGTTCATTTTTTTGTTGCTGAACCTTTCTCCTTTCTCGCGCTTTCATGAGATCTTTAGTTAGTTTATGTTTCCGTTCATTAATTTCATTCCTGGATGTTTCTGGCGTTTTATAGGTGAGGCCGGTTGGGAGTGTTTCTGTTTCGTCTGACATTTCGTTTTGTTCAATGACTATTTTCAAATTATGCTTAAGTTCTTCAACAGAATATTTTCTTTTATTTGTAGATTCCTGAAAGAGTTCTTTGTTTCCTTTTGATTTCAAAACCGATTTGTGAAATTTCAGTTGGATCAAGATTCCTTTCTTGTATTCTTTTCCTAAAGATTCCTCCTTGTCATCAACTTCCTGTGTGGTCCACGGTCCCCCATATTTCATGATTTCCCTACTTAAGTTAAAGTTTTTGTTGACTTCCTTCTGTTCAGCAATTTCAACCTTGGCTTTCTTCTCCTTCAGTTTATTTTCCATTTTTTTCTCAAGTTCAATTTTCTTTGCCTTAAATTCTTCTTTAACAAATTTACTCTGGCGTTTAGCGTCTTCTAAAACTTTTGCTCTGTCAGAATCTGATAACGACCTGAGCCATTGGAACGGTTTATTTTTGGAGCACATGGCAATAACCTCGAGAGTAAGTGCGGAGGCTGCTGGCTTCGTTCTCAACAGGTTGTCCAAGACGGCCATATCTCTTTCCGATATTGTGTTTGTTTTGGGCACATTCTTTGCAGATTCTCTAAACTCTGTGCTTGGGTTCCAGTACTGGCCTTCTGGCAGTTGGGTTCGGGCTTGCCTTTCTAGCAAAATGAGAAGCTGAGATGACAGCAATTCCAGTGCCATGATGGTTAAGGCATCTTCTGATGGGGAAATGGAGTCCTTAAAGAGTGACTCATATAGATCATCCTTTACAATGTCTATATTGCCAAACATTCCCTCACCAGAAAATGGAATGCTGCCATCTTCGGCCCATCTTGCTAGGGTTAGCTGCATCTGCAGGAGGTCCTCGTTTAGATCCAGGATAGAGCCTTCTCGCTCCAGAATGCGCCAAAAGGGTCCGGTCACTAGTTTGTCGAAGATCCCGAGCGCCCTACATCCTGCAAAATACGCAGGTTCGCGTACATCGAACAACAGCGACTTTAACAGTCCATTTGGCTCTGGCCAATCCTTCAAGAAGTCTTCTATATCATTGTGGTGGTGGTATATTGCCGCACCTTCATGAAACGCAACATTGATTCTATGGCCGTGGAATGAAATAAGGGTGTTTTTCTTCTGCTTCCCACGAAGGTATGCCTGCCAATAGGCATGGACTCCAGCTTTGTCAGACCCGCGCTTGGTCAGCGCTTTTGCACCAGTCCGACAAAGTCTGTATGTCCCACTCTCTCCATTTTTAAATGAATACGGATTTTTTCCATCAGTAACACTGTCTTCAAATGACGACATTGCCTTATCCGCATCTGTACCAAAGTTTGCAAGAAGGTGCAAACGGCATGCAAATTTTCCCATGTCATTTACCGCTGTTTTTTCATCGTCATTCAATTGTTCAAATTTTTCAGAAACGGCTGGTATCAGCTCTCGTCTCAACTCCTCTACCGCCTGGTTAAATACACCATTTGTTGCGCATTGGTCGCTCATGAAATGTTTTATTGAACATATCAATTTTGCCTTGTTCAGTTCTAGATCTTGAGTGCCCAACGCCGAGGCTAAATCCTGGACCATATCCTTAAATGCCTGGAAATATGTCTGCCCATCTCCTCCGGCTACATTTTTCAAACCTATGGTAAGACTTTTTCCACTCTGAAGAGTGACCTGTGCTCCCTCAAAGTGTGCATGGAATTTTGTTGTAGCATCTTGGTGCAGTACACTTCCCTGACCAGAAGTTACATCAAAATCTTTTAGCATTTCTGTTGCAACATGTTTTGATGCAACAACTTTGGCCTCCGACATCATCCAACTTAGTAAACTTTTGGAGGGTAGCCTGTCTGGTATTTTCCCTGTGAATGTTCGGAGAACTGTTCTTACAATGTCAGGAAGTTTGTTCATACTCACGTTGCATTCTGTTAGTAAAGCCATGCAACATTCGCGAATTTCATTGGAGTAACTGCCATTATAAAATGTTGTTACTGTATCCGTTTCCATCAATTCAATCACACTTCTCAGTTCATCAATTTCTTTTTCTTTAGATTTAACATTTTGGTTCAGGTCAAATGTGTCTTGTTCGTATGTTTCCTTTTGTTGTTTAGCCTTGTCTTGTAAAGTTTTTACTTGGTTCTGTGCCTTGGAAAGAGCATTCTTTAATCTTATTTTTTCAAGTTTGCTTTGTTCATTAATGTTATTTGTTGTTGTTATTTTATCTTTCAGTTCCTCATTTTCCTCTTGTATATCCGATAGCCGTCCTTTAAGCGATGCAATATTCGAGTCCTTTCTTTTCATCCTTTTATTCACATTTCTTGTGTTGTATCTGCCAAGCTTTTCCTGCGCAGTGTTAAGTTGATCAGATAATTTATTGACCTCTGCCGATTTTTTGTCATACTTTTGTTTGCACTTCTCAATTTCTATTGTCAAACCATTTTCATTTCCTCGACATAATAATTTTCCATAATCGTTACTCGATGACTCCAGTGCCTTTATTGCACCCTGAAGAAGTTCCTTTGTACAACTAACTTCTGTCTCTAATTCAAAGTTTTCTTGAACCAAGTCAACACAGTTTCTCTTTAAGGTCCTATTTTCTTGAAACACATTCCTGGTCTGATCTAGTACTTTTCTCGCTATTTGCTCCTGACTATCAGTGTTAAATTGTTCAAAAGACTTTTCAAGTTTGTCTTCCGGTGACTCAAATGCTGAAGATAGGTATGCATTTAATTGCTTAGATTTGTTCTTCTTTAGTTTCTTTACTTTTTCGGAGCATGTTCCTATTTTCCGTCTCAGACTGTCAACATTTGTAACATTGTAATTGTGTTTATGTATTAATAATTTGGCACACTCATCATCATTAGCGCAGGTTGATCTCAACTGAAGCAGCGTGTTCACATTAACCAAGTCGGAACATTTTGGGTTACATGCTGTAGTTATGCCACTATCTCCAGTGCAGGTTACATTTTTTGCTGCAGCCATGGAGAAACTGAAAAACAAAATTTCAAATATAAACACATGTATGTTTAAACTGACAAATCCTTAGCAGCATACAATAAAATCAATTAAATTAATTTGTCGAGAGTTTGCCCGACAAGAAACCGAGTACCAACAACTGGAAAAGTTCAAATTAACAGATGAGCGGTCAGACAAGACAAACTATGTCATACTCATTTTTTTTAAATCGGATGTATAAAATAAATATGAATTGCAAGAAAACAGCAAAAGCTTACATTCAGTTTTAATTAAAATAAATAAAAGCATTATTCTGCTATATTGACAAAATTCAACATACTTGGTGTTATTTTTTTAAAGCAAACTTCATTTTAAACCATTCTGAGACTAAAGATTGCTCAAATGTAGATTAAACGAGTTTGAATAGTGGCTTTACAGAAGGAACACCAGTCAACCACACAGTGTTCGCCAATCAAAACCACTAGTTTACCCATTATAGGTCTTCGGTTTACAAGGCGTTCTTTTAGTGTATCCGAACAGTCTAAAATGTCCATTTGCTTTCAATGTAATATATAGCGTACATTCAATTAAAAATAATACTATGTTGTGGCAAAAGTATTAGACTGGTCAAACAATTACTAGTCCGAGTACTCCCCAGAAATCCCTTTCGGTGGATTTTTGCCAGTCACGACAGGCAAAAATTAAAAATCGGACAGGGGTGCGCCTACAGCCATGCTGTTTTACAGTTTCAAATTTCAAGACGGTAATAGACTGGTCAATTACAAGTCGAGTACCCCCGAGAAATCCCTTTTGGTAGATTTTTGCCAGTCATGACAGGCAAAATTTAAAAATCGGACAGGGGTTCGCCTACGGCCATGCCGGTTTACAGTTTCAAATTGCAAGTCGGAGTACTCGGAGAAATCCCCTTTGGTCGGTTTTTGCCAGTCATGAAAGGCAAAATTTAAAAATCGGACAGGGGTTCCCCTACGGCCATGCTGTTTTACAGTTTCAAATTTCAAGACGGTAATAGACTGGTCAATTGCAAGTCGAGTACCCCCGAGAAATCCCTTTTGGTAGATTTTTGCCAGTCATGACAGGCAAAATTTAAAAATCGGACAGGGGTTCGCCTACGGCCATGCCGGTTTACAGTTTCAAATTGCAAGTCGGAGTACTCGGAGAAATCCCCTTTGGTCGGTTTTTGCCAGTCATGAAAGGCAAAATTTAAAAATCGGACAGGGGTTCCCCTACGGCCATGCTGTTTTACAGTTTCAAATTTCAAGACGGTAATAGACTGGTCAATTACAAGTCGAGTACCCCCGAGAAATCCCTTTTGGTAGATTTTTGCCAGTCATGACAGGCAAAATTTAAAAATCGGACAGGGGTTCGCCTACGGCCATGCCGGTTTACAGTTTCAAATTGCAAGTCGGAGTACTCGGAGAAATCCCCTTTGGTCGGTTTTTGCCAGTCATGAAAGGCAAAATTTAAAAATCGGACAGGGGTTCCCCTACGGCCATGCTGTTTTACAGTTTCAAATTTCAAGACGGTAATAGACTGGTCAATTACAAGTCGAGTACCCCCGAGAAATCCCTTTTGGTAGATTTTTGCCAGTCATGACAGGCAAAATTTAAAAATCGGACAGGGGTTCGCCTACGGCCATGCCGGTTTACAGTTTCAAATTGCAAGTCGGAGTACTTGGAGAAATCCCCTTTGGTCGGTTTTTGCCAGTCATGAAAGGCAAAATTTAAAAATCGGACAGGGGTTCCCCTACGGCCATGCCGATATATAATTCCAAATTGCAAGACCCTCCCAAGATAGTTTGGAGAAGACAGAAATTATAAACAGAGCAAGCTTGGCCGGATTCCATTTATAATTTTAACATGGAATCTCACTTACTCGTAATAAAGATATGCTAAGTAATTTGTAATAAACAAATACTTACCTAGTTATGCCGAGAGAAAATCAACGACAACTTCTTCAAGTTCTTGTAAATAAAACGTAACCGATAAAATAACCGTTGTAAAACGAATAAAATAAATCTCGAATTGCAAATAAAAATCAAACGGCTACACTGTCACTGTCCCAAATTGTTGGCAGAATGCATAAAAATAAAAACAATGTGTTTAACTTGATATACATAACATAATATAAAAGCAGAAAGCATCATTCAGACATTTCTGATGGCGAGTGACGGAGTGTATTTAAATTTAAAGTTGTGATTTTATTGTTCAAAAATATTTGCATCCGAAAAAGTGTACACTGTCACTTCTCAAATTCTTTTTTTAACAAAAACGCATCTTTGTGCGGGGAGGAAAGTCAGAAACACACTATTTTAACATGTTATATAATAAAAGAAGTCAAACACTATCAAAAATACGAAGAAATATACCGTAGGTAACCCTAACGTCGTATTTTTGCGTTTTGTTGTTAAAAACGGACGACTAGAATATCGTCACGTCGCCATCTTGGAAATGATCGGGCGAATGTCAAAAAGGTCACCTTGTTTATGATGCTTGCCGCTTTTACTGATAAACATAATTGAAAAAGTCAAACTGTCATTTCATGGGGGATATATATACCTTTTAAATAGGGGTTACCCAAACATTTAATTTTTGCAGCGTAACTGTTAAAATTTAGAGAACATTTTATAAACATTCATAATTTCGCCGCCGAATGACGTAAAATTTTCGGGTTACTCCGAGAATGATCTTTGATTTGTCTTCTAAACGTTGATTGGTCAGTTTCAACCAATGAAATAAGGGGGTCCCGCGGAAATCGCTATAAACAGCACAGGTAACACGAAACAATTCGCCGAAAGTGCGTCATAATCTCGTTATCGATTCAATGTATTTTTGACGCTACGTTTATGTCACGTGACTGAACACCCTAGCGATGTAGATAATATTTCATCATAACTTTTAAGCATATTCAGTTATTTTCTGTGCGTAAATGACGCCGATACGCATCTTATCTACATCACTGTCTTTATGATCTAGCCTTTTTAAGTCATGCTGTGTGCAAAACTAACTTCAAAACCAGGTTGGCTTTGAACTTTTAAATTTTCATAGAAGGAGCAAACATTGTATTTTACGTTTTTATAGTTTCATTTTGGAAAATATATAGATTTTCTTCATTGCTAATTGGGCTATGATATTTTAATTCTTCATAGCTAGGCCTCCAGCGCGAAATAATAAACATGATTGAGCTTTTAGAAATGAGCCAATCAATAGGGAATATTATGTTGTAGTAGCTTTCTGAGGCTGTGTATTTTACTACGAGCAGCGTGGGAAAATTGATATATCGCGCGAGACCGAAGGTCGAGCGCGATATCAATTTTCAGTAGCAAAATACAAAGCCTCAGAAAGCTACTACAACATAATTTTCCTTTTATTATATACCTATACATTTCAAAACAACAATATATTCAATTTTTACTGCACTTTTATTCCAATTATTTCACAAACAGAAATTTATGTCAAGAAATAAAATTTATGAATGGCGGATGAATATCAGTTTTTCAAATACTCGGTAAAAAAACATTTGTTTATTTATTTTGACAAGGGAATTTCGTTACTAAATATAGCAACGGATTCCACAGTAGTATCGGTTCCCGTTTGCAAATACTACGTAACGCACAGCCAAGATGGGTACCAACGAAGAAAAATAGTCCGGCATTTCCATATATGGTAGCGTATTCGTCACTAACATAGTACGGATTTTTCTATCCGTAGAATCATATTCGCGCTTCAAGATTTGCATGTATTTTAGGGGGAAAATTTATAGGTATATAATAAAGATGGTTATTTTCAATAATAAGATTGTTTTGAAGTGATAAAATAGTTCAAGTGCTCAATCATGAGGCCAATAAATCTTTTTACGAGATTCTGTTAAAGTCATGGGTACACTGTCGAACCTCTGTGGATTCGAGCCACACAAGAAATGGAACCAATACTTTATCGGACACTGTCCCATAATTCTTCAAAGGAACCAATACTTTATCGGACACTGTCCCATAATTCTTCAAAGGAACAGGAAGTAGGCCATCTTGAAATTCTTCATACATGTGCTACAAAATGGATGTTGATTTTGTTAATCTTATTTTGCTAATTATTCTGATTTGTCTTACTATTTTAATGGGTTTTGGCCTATCATATCTGTATAGAATTATTATTAGATTCCTAAGGCTCTGGGATAGATTGTACGGGTATGAGTTTCTCTATGGCAAGCCTTCCTTTAATTAGTGTAAGTACCTATGCAGAACAAAATATACACTTAGTTTTTGCTAAAACTTAACTGAAATGGATTGTTTTACACTGGTTGCTGCTGTCAACCAGTATTCTAAATTTCAAATTATCTCATCTTGAAGAGAAACACTACGGAATGTTAATGTGACTATGGTAAATCGCTGTTTGGGTGTTTAATCCAATGACTTACTGGATATACTGTCCAAGTCTCTGCTGGGTATCTCAGAGGAATATTATGTTTTATGTGAACAGGGTAAATCATTGTTGGGTATTTAGTCCAATCACTTACTGGATACACTGTCCTAGTCTCTGCTGGGTATCTCAGGAATATTGTTTTATGTGACCAAGGTAAATCTCTGTTGGGTATTTAGTCCAATCACTTGCTGGATATACTGTCCAAATATCTGCTGGGTATCTGGGAGGAATATTATTTTATGTTTTATGTGACCAAGTTAAATCTCTGTTGGGTATTTAGTCCAATCACTTGCTGGATACACTGTCCAAGTCTCTGCTGGGTATCTCAGAGGAATATCATTGTATATGTTTTATGTGACCAAGGTAAATATCTATTGGGTATTTAGTCCAATCACTTGCTGGATACATTGTCCAAGTCTCTGCTGGGTATCTCAGAGGAATATTATTATATGTGACCAAGGTAAATCTCTGTTGGGTATTTAGTCCAATCACTTGCTGGATATACTGTCCAAAGCTCTGCTGGGTATCTCAGAGGAATATTATTTTATATGTTTTATGTGACCAAGGTAAATCACTGTTGGGTATTTTGTCCAATCACTTACTGGATACACTGTCCAAATCTCTGCTGGGTATCTCAGAGGAATATTATTTTATTTTTTATGTGACCAAGGTAAATCTCTGTTGGGTATTTAGTCTAATCACTTACTGGATCAGAGCTACAGATAAGGGCCATATTTTCGTAAATACGAATATTTTTTTACCAGATATGAATTGATTTTTAACTTTTGGTCGTACAGATACGAAAAGAAAATTTTCCGATACAAATTGTGCATAAACAGCTCTTCGTATCAGTAAAACTGCGTTAAGAATAAACTGGTGTAGTGTAACCTCAATTACCAAAAAGTAATGGACTGGTTTAAGAATTTCTTTCTTTTTAATATCAGACGTTTTGTGTCGCGAATTTTAAACCAGCCTAATCAAAATGTCTGCTCACGATCTGCAAAGGGAAGAATGAAGCAAAGGCCTTCAGTTCAACAAAATACATTGTTTACGTATTATACAAAGCCTGCGAGTCCTCCTAAAATGTATCCATGCATATTGTTTCACCAATATTGCAAGACATTTAAACAGTGGTTGTTAACCCAAAAAGATCTGTCACGATGTGACTAACGTTAAAAGTATCAAGTGACGAAATTACATGAAATTATAATGTAAATTCGTTTTAACAAACTAAATTTATAATATATTATTATGTTTCTGCACATGAAGATACACTTTCGTGTTTGGGACAAAAAATGTTTTCCGTCACTGCTTATTTGTTTATATTTTATTTCATTAGTTGACATAATAACTAACATGGAAACAGAAACCGTATTTACAGTTTAAGTACACACATATTGTACCAATACTTTTTTTACTATACTTTTAACACAAAAATCAATTGTTACTAATTTACCTAGATATCAGGTGGTACCGATATTAAAAGTACTTGTTGTTGACTGACTGGTGGTATCCGTACTAATTAAGAAAAACCTTATCTGGAGCTCTGCTGGATACACTGTCCAAATCTCTGCTGGGTATCTCAGAGGACTATTATTTTATATGTTTTATGTGACCAAGGTAAATCTCTGTTGGGTATTTAGTCCAATCACTTACTGGATACACTGTCCAAATATCTGCTGGGTATCTCGGAGGAATATTATTTTATGTTTTATGTGACCAAGGTAAATCTCTGTTGGGTATTTAGTCCAATCACTTGCTGGATACATTGTCCAAGTCTCTGCTGGGTATCTCAGAGGACTATTATTTTATATGTTTTATGTGACCAAGGTAAATCTCTGTTGGGTATTTAGTCCAATCACTTACTGGATACACTGTCCAAATCTCTGCTGGGTATCTCAGAGGAATATTATTTTATATGTTTTATGTGACCAAGTTAAATCTCTGTTGGGTATTTAGTCCAATCACTTACTGGATACACTGTCCAAATCTCTGCTGGGTATCTCAGAGGAATATTGTTTATGTGATCAAGGTAAATCATTGTTGTGTATTTAGTCCAATCACTTGCTGGATACACTGTCCTAGTCTCTGCTGGGTATCTCAGGAATATTATTTTATGTGACCAAGGTAAATCTCTGTTGGGTATTTAGTCCAATCACTTGCTGGATACACTGTCCTAGTCTCTGCTGGGTATCTCAGGAATATTATTTTATGTGACCAAGGTAAATCTCTGTTGGGTATTTAGTCCAATCACTTGCTGGATACACTGTCCTAGTCTCTGCTGGGTATCTCAGGAATATTATTTTATGTGATCAAGGTAAATCTCTGTTGGGTATTTAGTCCAATCGCTTACTGGATATACTGTCCAAATCTCTGCTGGGTATCTCAGGAATATTATTTTATGTTTTATGTGACCAAGTTAAATCTCTGTTGGGTATTTAGTCCAATCACTTACTGGATACATTGTCCAAGTCTCTGCTGGGTATCTCAGAGGAATATTATTTTATATGTTTTATGTGACCAAGGTAAATCTCTGTTGGGTATTTAGTCCAATCACTTGCTGGATACATTGTCCAAGTCTCTGCTGGGTATCTCAGAGGAATATTATTTTATGTTTTATGTGACCAAGGTAAATCTCTGTTGGGTATTTAGTCCAATCACTTACTGGATACATTGTCCAAGTCTCTGCTGGGTATCTCAGAGGAATATTATTTTATATGTTTTATGTGACCAAGTTAAATCTCTGTTGGGTATTTAGTCCAATCACTTACTGGATACATTGTCCAAGTCTCTGCTGGGTATCTCAGAGGAATATTATTTTATATGTTTTATGTGACCAAGTTAAATCTCTGTTGGGTATTTAGTCCAATCACTTACTGGATATACTGTCCAAATCTCTGCTGGGTATCTCAGGAATATTATTTTATGTTTTATGTGACCAAGTTAAATCTCTGTTGGGTATTTAGTCCAATCACTTACTGGATACATTGTCCAAGTCTCTGCTGGGTATCTCAGAGGAATATTATTTTATATGTTTTATGTGACCAAGGTAAATCTCTGTTGGGTATTTAGTCCAATCACTTGCTGGATACACTGTCCAAGTCTCTGCTGGGTATCTCAGAGGAATATTATTTTATGTTTTATGTGACCAAGGTAAATCTCTGTTGGGTATTTAGTCCAATCACTTACTGGATACATTGTCCAAGTCTCTGCTGGGTATCTCAGAGGAATATTATTTTATATGTTTTATGTGACCAAGGTAAATCTCTGTTGGGTATTTAGTCCAATCACTTACTGGATACATTGTCCAAGTCTCTGCTGGGTATCTCAGAGGAATATTATTTTATATGTTTTATGTGACCAAGTTAAATCTCTGTTGGGTATTTAGTCCAATCACTTACTGGATACATTGTCCAAGTCTCTGCTGGGTATCTCAGAGGAATATTATTTTATATGTTTTATGTGACCAAGGTAAATCTCTGTTGGGTATTTAGTCCAATCACTTACTGGATACATTGTCCAAGTCTCTGCTGGGTATCTCAGAGGAATATTATTTTATATGTTTTATGTGACCAAATTAAATCTCTGTTGGGTATTTAGTCCAATCATTTACTGGATACATTGTCCAAGTCTCTGCTGGGTATCTCAGAGGAATATTATTTTATATGTTTTATGTGACCAAGGTAAATCTCTGTTGGGTATTTAGTCCAATCACTTGCTGGATACACTGTCCAAGTCTCTGCTGGGTATCTCAGAGGAATATTATTTTATATGTTTTATGTGACCAAGTTAAATCTCTGTTGGGTATTTAGTCCAATCACTTGCTGGATACACTGTCCAAGTCTCTGCTGGGTATCTCAGAGGAATATTATTTTATATGTTTTATGTGACCAAGTTAAATCTGTTGGGTATTTAGTCCAATCACTTACTGGATACATTGTCCAAGTCTCTGCTGGGTATCTCAGTGGAATATTATTTTATATGTTTTATGTGACCAAGGTAAATCTCTGTTGGGTATTTAGTCCAATCACTTGCTGGATATACTGTCCAAATCTCTGCTGGGTATCTCAGAGGAACCTTTTTCAAACGTTATGCTTCAGATGATTACTATTTTGTAGGTTTTGTGTGGCCATTATGTCAATGTCGAAACGTCGGAGAATAATGTTGACAAACAGTGTTGACGAGGGAGAACCTATGGTGGTAAGTAGACGTTCCATAGAACATTTGATCAATAACAAGTTATACACACAACACAAATTCTGTGTAGCTTCTTTTCCACTGGGAATATTTGTTAGCAACTAGGGATAATGATGTCAGGAAGCCAATTTAATGGAGAGGATAACAGCACGATTTGAAGTACTCATTTTGTAAGGGTCGAGTAATTTTATTTTACTTTTTGCAGAATGCTCATATATACTAAACTAGATGGAAGCAATTTGTATATCCCTGCGACACAAATTCAATTATTGTTCCTATATTTTGACTAAACATTTTCTGTATCATTTTCAGCTTGAGAAATGTGAGTCACTGTATTGGTCCTCTTTGCCTGGAGTCCCCAGAAAAGTAAAATGGCCAGTCAAGGTAGCAGAATGGTCTGATAACGAAAAGCCAGTGGTGTATTGCCGGTCAGATAATGCATAGTAAGTACACTACAATGGAACTTCGTTGACTCAAACTCAGTTGATTCAAACACCCCTGAAAACTAGAACTGATCACACAGACGCAATAAAATTTCCTATATAATCTATATTGTTCTACCACTGTTTACTTAAACACATGAGCTCCAAACTCGAACTATTTGGTCCCTAGGACATACATTGCGCAATTATTCACACCTTTAGGTCAAACAATGCATTTTCTCCACTCTTTATTTACTTCGTCATCGATTGTGCTCAATTGTGACCAAGTATGTGTTACTCACACGTTAGTGAAGAGCGCACGGTTACTACAATTATTTGCATTTAGATGGATAAGTGAACTTATTTACTATCAAAATTTGTCAAAAAGGGTCAAAGTATGTGCAAAATATATTATCGGGCAGCAGGCGTCCCTTTGGGTCAAAGTAACTGTTCTAGTTTAAATTCAACTATTGCTGGATATTCAAAACTGTGTGGAAGGACAACTTTACCTGCATTTATGTTTCAGCTTCAAAGTTGCAAGAGATCAACTTGTACCTTTCCCAGGTCCATTTGATAAATTAAAAGGCCGAGGTGCAGGTACTGAAAGTTGTGTTGAAATCATTGTTGGAAATTTATGTTCACAGACCTAGACAAGAGTTGTTCATTCTCACCATTTCCAGTGTCATTCTGAGAAAAATGTGAATCCTGTTAATTTAAACTCACTGAACATGTCATCGGTTTACCGTTTTAATGTACATGTCTGGATATTGCACCGATTTATCAAATTGATTGAAAAATGTGATTCTTGTATATTTTAGCTCTATTACAAATGTGTTTCTGTAGTATTAATTTAATAATGCCAATATCTGACTATCTGTAATACACGTCTAATACACGCAATTTCATTAGCTGTAAATGTTGGAAGAAATCAGATTCTTGTCTAGATTTGTTTGTTAATTCCTGTTAAAAGTGTTTACTGTTCATTTGATAATTCCTTGTTTTATCATTGTGCTGGCTATCATGAAGCAAGCTTTGTCAGCTATCGGAATTTATTTTTTTTGCCTAACAAAAATAGTGTCCTGTTAAATTCTGTAACATGGTGAAAAAAGATGGGTCGGTAGGTCGTAATATTTGTTTTTTTAGCTCACCCAAAGAGGTCACACACAGCTTAATTGATAAATAGTTTTGATGCGTAAATATGACCAGATATTTGTTCAGACAGTATGTCGCATATATAAGAGGAAAGTGATGCAACAATTTGGAGTTGAATGCGACTATGTCATGAAGTTGGCCCGGATAGCTCAGTCGGTAGAGCACTGGATTTGGGCCGACAAACTTTCTCCGTGATGAATGATCCTTGACATTGTGTCCGAGTCTAAGGGTCATTTGTCTCTCACCACTGATTCATGTGCGGTAGCAGTCAGTACGCTTGCGGAGAGAGTGGTTAGTACTGGTGAATCCAGGAAAACTGGTTATGTTGCCTGACCGCCGTGGTATGACCTAGTTGTTGAAAACAGTGTAAAATCCAGCACACACACACATGTCAAGAAGTCACATACTTTCCTGATCCTTGCTTTGTTATAATTACAGTTTTTAGCTCATCTAAATGCGAATTGAGCTATTGCTTGATGACCTTCTTAAAAAATTGTTAATTTTGTCAGGATTCATAAAAAAACTTGGCTGCCAGTGGGTGTGGCTTGTTTTCCCCTATATATGTCTATAGTTAAGTCTTTAAAAAATCTTGTCTGAAACTACTGTTTGGATTTCATTATAATTTGGTATCAGTCCTCTTCAAAATAGCTCAAAGAATTTAAATCCATGCAGAACTCTGGTTTCCATGGCAACCGATTAAAAAAATCTACCGCTGGCCAGATTTCAAAATGAATTTACATAAATGTTTGTCCAGTGTTGGGTGACCCTCTTAAAAAATTGACATTACACGAAAATGAGCCACGCCCACTGGCAGCTATGTTTTTTAGCTCGACTATTCAAAGAATAGAGCTTTTGTAGTCACCCATGCGTTGGCGTCACACTTCAGGTTAAAGTTTTGCATGCAAGGCCATATCTCAATAACCAATGCATGTATTGCAATAAATCTTTCCACATATCTTCTCAGTCATCATACCTACTGGAATTACCAAGTTAGATAACTTTTGGATGAATTTAATGCAAATTACGGGCCTTTGTGGACGGAAATGTTGGTTAAAGTTTTGTGTGCAAATACCAATCGAGCTGTTTCATTAGTAGTCACATGGAACAATGAATTGAAATTTCTCATGATGATTCTCAGCCATGACACTTACTGGAATTACCACCTCGGTTATTAGATTGGGGTATGTCGTTGGGCGGGCGGGCGGCACAATCCGTGTCCAGGCCATAACTTCGCCATTCACAGGGGGATTTCAAAATAACTTGGCACAAATGTTCACCATGACAAGGCGGTGTGTCACGTACAATATCCATGCCTGTAGGTCCAAGGTCAAGGTCACTGTTACTAAAAATAGAATTTTCTTGTCCGGGCTATAACTTCGTTATGAATGGAGGGATTTCAAAATAACTTGGCACAGGTGATCACCATAACAAGGCAATGTGTCGTGCATAACACCCAGCATCCTACCTCCAAGGTCAAGGTCACTGTTACTAAAAATAGAATTTTCATCTCGGATTCTTGTACGGGCTATAACTTCAAGGTCACACATAAGGGTCATTGGTAAAAATTGGCATGAAAACCTAGTTTCGTCGCATTGCGGCGTCTCTAGTTTTGCACTTCTATCAATGCATAAATTTTACTATCAAAAATAACATAGTCGAGCACGCTGTCTTACGGACACCTTGTTGATAAATCTTGTCTGCAGTAGTGGCCATTCAGTCTCAGGTGATCGATCCAAGACCATCATGGCCCTCTAGTTAGCTTGACTTCAAATTAAAGTCGAGCTATTGTCTCACTTGGTCGTCTGCGTTAGATAAGTTTTCAGGTTAAATTTTTGTAAGGTATCCATTTGAAAGTTTGAATACTTGTTCTCTATCAAAAGTGTAATCCATTACAACATTTCAGGTGACCTGTGTCAGATGTGTAATTTCAGATTTATTGCCCTTGTTTTGACTTCGAAATAAGAATTTTTGGTCATTTTTTTTGTAAAATTAAAATTTCTCAATAAATATCATATAAATTTTCTTGAAATTGAAGATACTGGTTTACAATGATGACCTCGTTTTGTAGACAAGAGGAGGTAACCCTGTTGTTTGTTTTTGGATAGTTATTGCCACATTTCAACAAAGAATTTTTGCTTAAGGCCCAATTTCTCAATATCTATAAGAGGTATTGACTTGAAACTCAACATACTTCATCACGACTTGAAACTCAACATACTCTATCACAGTGATGAATTCATTTTGTAGGAGGTAACTCCATCAAGTATTTGGGTGGAGTTACTGTCATTTAGACTTAGAATATTTGCTTAAAGGCGGAAGTAATAGTTTTTAAGAGTTTTTATCAGCGTGATAATCTATCTACCAATTTATCAATTTAGTTCTGCCAATATCAGCTATGAAGAGTGTCAGAAATTCCCGCAGATTGATTAAAATGTTTTATCGGAATTACAAATGGGGATATTTTGAACCCTCAAATTGTGCAAATATTACAAATGAAGTTTTTTCTGAAACAAATTAATTTAGTTCTATTGTGACAACTTGCCAACAACTGATATTTTGTTCTGTGTTTTCAGCTGTCTTGACACAGAAGAAGCATCTGAGCACCTTAACTGCCTTCCATGAAGATATCGAATGGGCTCTCAACCATGACAATCCTGATGCTGAGGAAGAGTCTGACGACTCTGTGCCTGGTACAACAGAGTCAAGTGATGAAAGGGCTCTCAACCATGACAATCCTGATGCTGAGGAAGAGTCTGGCGACTTTGCACCTGGTACAACAGAGTCAAGCTATAAAAGGGCTCTCAACCATGACAATCCTGATGCTGAGGAAGAGTCTGACGACTTTGTGCCTGGTACAACAGAGTCAAGTGATGAAAGGGCTATCGACCATGACACTCCTGATGCTGAGGAAGAGTCTGACGACTTCGTGCCTGGTACATCAGAGTCAAGTGATGAAAGGGCTCTCAACCATGACAATCCTGATGCTGAGGAAGAGTCTGACAATTTTGTGCCTGGTACATTAGAGTCAAGCGATGAAAGGGCTCTCAACCATGACAATCCTGATGCCGAGGTAGAGTCTGACAACTTTGTACCTGGTACAACAGAATCAAGTGATGAAAGGGCTCTCAACCATGACAATTCTGATGCTGAGGAAGAGTCTGACAACTTTGTGCCTGGTACATTAGAGTCAAGCGATGAAAGGGCTCTCAACCATGACAATCCTGATGCTGAGGTAGAGTCTGACAACTTTGTACCTGGTACAACAGAGTCAAGTGATGAAAGGGCTCTCAACCATGACAATCCTGATGCTGAGGAAGAGTCTGGCGACTTTGCACCTGGTACAACAGAGTCAAGTGATGAAAGGGCTCTCCACCATGACAATCCTGATGCTGAGGAAGAGTCTGACGACTTTGTGCCTGGTACAACAGAGTCAAGTGATGAAAGGGCTATCGACCATGACAATCCTGATGCTGAGGAAGAGTCTGACGACTTCGTGCCTGGTACATCAGAGTCAAGTGATGAAAGTGATACTGATGCATCTGTGCATATTCCATACAATCAGGACAGAAAGCAAAAATCTGAAAATGAGAAAAGCAAGAAATTTGAATCTAATTCAAGGACTGATTTAGATTCAGAAATTGAATTGTCCAGTAATTCAGATAGTTGCCATTCTGATGGAAATGACGAGATAGAAGAGGAAGATTTGCTATCTGAAAATGGGAAAAGCAAGAAATTTGAATCAAAGATCATTAAGAAAAAATTTAAATTGAGGGATGTAAATAATAGTCACATTTACATTCGCAAGTTGAGGACTTCCAAATACAATCAACTCACAGGAATAAGAAAAAAAAGCGAATTTGTCTGGAATCAAGTACATTGCTGCAAGTTCTGTAAAAAAGTGACAACTAACATTGCCAAACATTATACATCTGTACATAAAAAAAATAAAGAAGTGGTTGAAATTGTTGAACTATCAAAGCAAAGAGGTGCAAAAGATAAAATTGTTAAGGCAAAATGGGATATCCTTAGACAAGAAGGTGATCATAATCATAATATGGAAGTTTTGGATTCAGGCGAAGGGGAATTTATCATGTCAAGACGCCAACATGACAGGTTAGATGTGAGCTCGTATGGACCATGTCCATCATGTTTGGCATGGTTGAGACTAGAGAAAACTTTGTTCAGACATAGAAAAACTTGTCCAGCTGTCATTCTTGGAAATGAAACCACCAAAGACGTCTCTGCTGCAGAACTAAGAATAAGAAGTCTGGGATTAGCTGGTAAATTGAGCCCAAAAGCAAGTCAAGCACTTAAAAATGAAGTGTTTCCTATCATGACCAATGATAATATCTCATCTGTAGCGCAGGACGATCCTTTAATTGTTGCTTTAGGAAACCTGTGGATGAGCAAAAATATTGGCAATCGTTTAAAACGAAAGTACTACACCTCATCAAGAATGAGAGGAGCAGCACGTTTGCTGATCTATGCTAGACAGATATCTGGACATGATGATTATTCTATGAATGACATTCTGGTCACTGATCATTTCGAAGATCTTGTAAAAGCTGCCCTGAGGACCGCCTCACAGGAAATAGATGACATTGAAGACCTACGATCGCCGTCTACTGCTATAAAAGTAGGATATGACATCAAAAGAATGTTGGGGGCGAAATGGGCGCAATCCTTAAAAGAAAAATCGTCAGAGGACAAACGTGAAGCAAAAGATGTCTTTAAGCTTATGGAAATTGAATGGTCCGTTAGAGTGACTAAACTAGCCTCAACAATTCTGACAGTGAGAAAGTTCAACATGGAAAAGTCTTTGCCAGAACCATCAGATCTTGTTGACCTCAACAACCATTTGAAGGAAGAGATTAAACTCCTTGACTTAACAAACTCATCTCCACCAGCATTTCGAAGGGCCTGTCACCTTGTTGAAGCTAGGCTACTGTTGTACAACAAACGACGAAGTGGCGAGGTAGAGGGAATCAGGTACATTATTTATGATTTTATCGTGGCTGTTCAAATGAAAGTTTTCCTACTCGCTGTGTCAGTGTAGCCATGAATTTCATGTTGTGCTTCGGTTTAATATAATTGGAAGATCCACAGTCAATGAGTCTTGCACATTTTAGACACAATTTGTTCACTGTACATGAACATTCACCTTTGATTTTGACTAGTAAGAATGTTTATCCTTGACATTTATGACAAACAACATAATTATGAGCCTGTTTAAGGGAATACCTGTCTCTCAGTGATTTAATAAATGTTACTTCTTAAAACAGCTTTTAACAGGCTCATTTATGACCATGAGTTTGTTTTTATCAAATCTTATTTGAAGTTTATTTGAATGCTTATCAGTAAAGTGGCAAGTTATTTATATTACACTCCCATCGACTTCTTTCCTTAGAATCACAGAGTATGTGAAAAGACAAACTGGCGTATCCAACATAGATAAGGCCATGAGGTCTGAACTCTCGGCACTAGAAAAGAAACTTCTGGAAAGTCAGGATCTTCTGGAAACCAGGGGCAAGGTATGAACTTACATTTAAAAACATATATTAACCTATACAGTACAATAGAATCTAGTTTAATGTAAGCCTGTTAAGTCACTACTGGGAGAGTGCTAGTCTTGCTAGGTTCAGGCTAGTTTGGCCTATTATTTGTTTGCTCATAAATTTGTAATACAATTTATATACATGTAGACACATGAATTGTATGTGAAATGCTCTACTGTTATTGGCAAAAATATTAGAAATGAAAAATAATAATCATATATGTTGGTATTTTGCGAAGCTTTTACTATAAGCATGGTTTATGGTTAATAGGTAGGTATTACCAGACAATTCAGATCAGTCTTATATATCAGTCTTGATTTTGGAAACAACCTTGACCTCAGGTCTCGGAATATGCTGACAGTGATTACACAAGGTGGTCTTAGGTGTGCTTTTGATGGTTATTGGGGCATTTTATTTTTAAGTTGATGATTTTTACAGCAAATGGATTATTGAAGGGGGGGGGGGGGGGGGGGGTCTAAACACAGAGCTGTTATTACTTGCATACATTTTATTCCATTTTAGGCCAGGGTTTGACACAATGTTTTCCTAGTGTGTATATATATATATATATAAACACACACAAAAGTAGAAGTTCCATGGGGTTGAAAAGTTGTTGGCTAATTAAAATATGTTATTATGCATTTTCCTTTGATAAGTATCACTAATCCATTAATATTTTTGGTTGAGCATATTATGAAGACAATATGAAGCATTCATTCTTGAAGACTTACCTGCAAGGTGTGTTCAGTTTGTGTAATTTGTTTTTCTAGTTTGGTCGTGGAGTTCCTGTCATAATACCACCAGACGTGAAGGATGTCCTTCAGTACCTGACAACTGCCTCTATTCGCACCAGCGCTGACAGATTGTCATCAAATAGATATTTGTTTGCCAATACCAGTAAGTTGTATTTTCCATAAAGGAGGTATATTGTTTTACACTTGCCTGTTATAAGAGCATAAAACTGCAGTTGATGCAATTTTTATAAATAGCTAAAAAGTTACGTAAACTAACATTGAGGTGCATATTGTAACAATAAAACTAGGACTGTCAGGATATATCGCAGTATCAGTATAATGCAATACGCGACAAAAAATGTATTATTTCACAATATGAAATTTTCAAGGCCTTTTCCTGTGCTTACCATGGGTCCGACTATCTGGTATGGGATTGACTATCGGACCCCTTCCCAATGCCAAATACTGCTATTCTTTTTTACCATTTTCTAAAATTTTCCCTATCAAACATATAAAATCCGATGTCAAATGATCAACAAAATGCTCAGCATCCTTGATTGCGGTCCTGGGAAATACACTAGTGACAGGCCTTCTGTACACTATTTTGAAATCCTTCCGCTTTTATCGTTAAGGCCCACCAAACCCAATAATAATGGCGACCTTGTGAGATTGCAATAACTTTTCTGACTGTAGTAAAGAACAGTCGATTTGTGCAATAAAATTACCATTGGACAGTTCTAGACAAATGGATATATGCATTTACTTCAGGCAATGGGGTGATCCGAGCCTACGATTCATTGAAAACAGTGTGTTCCGAGGTTGATCTGTTGAAACCTGACAAAATAACATCAGTGAACCTCAGAAAGTATACAGCAACAATTTCACAGGTATTGTTTTATTCAGATGACATTTAAAAACTGTATAAAATGTTGAATTTTAAAGATGAAAAATAGATAAATGAAGATCCTTAATATGGACTGTGCAATGTGTAGTCTTCTTATAATATTTCAAAACAAAGCCTGGTAGAATCTGATATATTTACTGGACAGTCGAGCGCAGTCTAGCCAACCCTACCAAATATTTAATAACTTCATTATTATTCAGTTGAAACATATCATAATGTTAAAACACTTGAAGTTTGATCCTGATTGCATTTCAATATCTTTGAAAATTGAGCAAAGTTTTCTGTGTTTCAGGTTTTTGATTTGAATGATCAGCAACAGTCTTGGTTGGTAAACCACCTTGGACATAGTATGGATATTCACAAGATTCACTATCGACAGACATCTGGTGCAATCGAACGCATAGACATATCAAAACTAATGCTGCTCCAAGAGTTCAACTTGTCATCAAAATATGCTGGTCAACAGTTGAATGATATTCAGTTAAAAGGTATTATTTCATAGCAAGCATGTCAAAGCATTATTTAGAATTTGATTGCTAAAAAACAGACATTTTGATTTATATTTTGGAAACTTAATTATCATGCATGCACTATCCAACATAAGACAAGCATGCTTTCTTGCGGACAACTCTCGTTTAATCGACTATGAACCTAGTCTTCGATCTTGGGAATTGTACATGCCCAGTTGCTATGTTAATATTGTGATATCTTCCTAAAGGATTCTTTATACCCCCACAAACGAAGTTTGGGGGTGTATATAGGAGTGAGCTTGTCGGTCGGTCTGTCGGTTTTCATGGTTTCCGGACGATAACTCATGAAAGGCTTCACAGATTTAAACAATTTTTGGTACACAGGTGTAACATCACAAGATACAGGTCAAGTTCGACTTTGGGGCTGGTGAGATCAAGGTCAAGGTCACTGTTACTAAAAATAGAAAAACAGTTTCCGGACGATAACTCATGAAAGGCTTCACAGATTTACACAATTTTTGGTACACAGATGTAACATCACAAGATACAGGTCAAGTTCGACTTTGGGGCCAGTGAGGTCAAGGTCACTGTTACTAAAAATAAACAAAAATGTTTCCACTCAAAACCTTTAGTTGGGAATGAGATATTGTGATGAAACTTCCTGTATACGTAGCTTCTGTGAAGACGACTCTTGGGATTGAAAGTGGGGCCAGTGAGGTCAAGGTCAAGGTCACTGTTACTAAAAATAGAAAAACCGTTTCTGCTCAATAACTTTAGTTAGGAATGAGATATTATGATGAAACTTGCTGTATAGGTAGCTTCTGTGAAGACGACGCTTGGGATTGAAAATGGGGCCGGTGGGGTCAAGGTCACTGTTACTAAAAATAGAAAAACCGTTTCCGCTCAATAACTTTAGTTAGGAATGAGATATTGTGATGAAACTTGCTGTATAGGTAGCTTCTGTGAAGACGACATTTGGGATTGAAAGTGGGCCCGGTGGGGTCAAGGTCACTGTTACTAAAAATAGAAAAAACGTTTCCGCTCGATAACTTTAGTTAGGAATGAGATATTGTGATGAAACTTGCTGTATAGGTAGCTTGTGTGAGGACGACGCTTGTAATTGAAAATGGGGCCGTTGGGGTCAAGGTCAAGGTGACTGTTACTAAAAATAGAAAAACTGTTTCCCCTCAATTACTTAAGTTAGGAATGAGATATTGTGATTGGTTGCTTGTGTGAAGACAACGCTTGGGATTGAAAGTGGGGCGGGTGGGGTCAAGGTCACTGTTACATGTGTCCATGTTTCTTGTGTTACCTTATGCCATTGATTCTAAGCATTACCAGTTCCAGTATCAAGCGCCCATGTGGGGGTATTAATCACCTGTAGTGATAGTTCTAGTTTAACCTCATCTGGAAAAAAAAAAAGTTATTGTCATCACTTGATTGGCGTCAGCATTGCCTGGTTAAGTTTGATGTTTAGGTCAGCTTTTCTCCTTCTCTTTCGAAGCTATTGCTTTAAAACTTGCAACACTTGTTAACCATCAAAAGGTGACTCTGTACAGCAAGAAATATAACTCCACCCTGCTCTTTAGGTTGACTATTCGAAGAATAAGGAGGACTATTCTAGTCACCCTGGCATCGGCGTTGGGGTCGGTGTCAGCTTTGGTTTAAGTTTTAGGGCAACCTAGTATATTTCTAAGTTACTGAGCGTGTACTAATTAACTGTGGTTGTAGAATAGATGAGCCTCAAAATCTTAACTTGTTGACATATAACATCAGCTCAGTGATTACTTTCTAAAAAGATACATGTCTTTGATTTCAGAATTGCTGTTTGATGTAGACAAAGGTGGGATAGTTATGAATGGTGAGTGACTTGTTAAATTAGTGACTTGTTAAAATTATCTTGGCTCTGTCTTTCTATTATGGTCTTTCTCTTACAAATGCATCCAATCAACATACTTGAAATACAGCCACCAAGGCTAGATTTTTTCAGTGCTATATAGCCTAATATGTGTTGGTGTGCCATAAGATCAAACCAAACAAACATGTCATTCCAAGTTGATATTAAAAATAGTCTCATACAAGGGTCATAAAGTTGTAACAACATTGTTTTATGATTTAAATTGCACTTATAACATCTATGTGTCATGGTTTGCAGTGATTTTTGTCACTGTCCGTACCAAGGCGGAAGCCCTACAGGTAATCTTCTTTTATGTATGTAATGTCCACTTTATAGTTAGAAAAGAAAAAGAAAATTGCAAAAAGATTTTTGTCACTGTGCCTTTGGTGTAAGAATGTGGTTCTTCTATTGTTTATAGATATTCAATGAATACTCAGGGGATTACTGGCAAATATACTGCAATCCCCAAGATAGATATTTTGTGCTCAGTTTTAATAATCCAGCAATGCAGTAATATGTTAAGCATTCTAAATTTTAAATTTTACATAAATCTGTATACAAATATTTATATCCAGATCAAGAAGAGTTACCTGATGAAGTGCCTGTTCCTTTACAAAATGAAGATGAGGAATACCAACCAGGACTAGATCGTGGTAAATACTATTAATATCTTTGCAACTACATAGATATTTTTATGGAAATTCGCCTAGAATCATGAGTATCTAATTTAAGGATGGGTGAAGTCTGGTAGGTATATGTTGTTGATGAATCCCAATATTGGTTGCAAAATAGCTCATGAGCTAATGTTAACCATTTCCTCATAATTACATGTTTTGATGTCTGGCTACAGCAGACATTTGAAAACATTGTGGCGAAGTGTCACAAAGTTTTCAGTACTTTCAAACATGGAGTTTACATTTCTATCAGTAGTGTAGACATTCATCCAGATCTTTCTAAATGTTGTCTGCTGACAAAATGCCATATGAAAAAATGGGTTCATTGTTAACGCTAATATGAGCGATGTTCAATCGTGCTAATTTATCTTTTTATTAGTTGTTCAATATTTGTGGCCCCTTGTCAGATTGTGTCCCCTTGCTTCCAATTTGTGATCATTTGTAAGAACAGTTAATTCTTTCAGTTGTAGATAAAGTCTTCGATGAATTTGACTTCACTGAAGAAGATGAGTTCCATCCGAAAAAGAAAAAGTCTGCTGCTGCTTCTGGTAAGTTCTACCCGAACATGCAAATTATTTCTCTAAAGGGATTCATAGAGATATTTTGTTGATGTTATTTTTAAAGACATAATTTTTGCTCCTATCTTCATGATGCAGTCTTGTACTATGTTATAGTTTATTATATACCCCAAAAAACGAAGTTTGGGCTGTATATGGGAGTGAGCTTGTCTGTCGGTCCATTTTTGGTTTCCGGACCATAACTTTAGTTAGGAATGAGATATTGTGATGAAACTTGCTGTATAGGTAGCTTGTGTGAAGACCCTGCTTGGGATTTAAAGTGGGGTCAAGGTCACTGTTACTAAAAATAGAAAATCAGTTGCCACTCAATAACTTAAGTAAGGAATGAGATATTGTGATAAAATTGGCCTTACGACAGAGCAGATATCCACGCCTTATTGATTGTCGGACGTTGTTTGCCGGACGTTTACAAGTGAATCCGTTGGATTATGCAAACGTGCAATATTTTCAATGTTTTTACAACTAAAATTAGATCCTTTCATTGGTCAACTATATTATCGATTTACATGTGTAAACATCTGTCGTAAGGTCAATTTGCTGTATAGGTAGGTAGCTTGTGTGAACACTAAACAGCATGTATTTGGTTGCGCCAGATTGTATGGCTGACCTGGTTACTGTGACAAGGCGCTATTGTGGGGGTATTATTCGTCACCATGTAACAATTCTAGTTTGGTTGACTTTTGTAGGAAATAGAAAGAGATGGTCTGAAATAGAAATGGATGAATTGAAAACGCTGTTCAAAGAAAACCTTGACACACTGACGACACCTGGCATGAAAGCATGCTTGAAGGCTATACAGTCCAGCAAGAAGAGCAATGGACAACTGTGCAAAAGGACCTGGGAGACAATTAAAAAAAAGATCTGGAACGAGATCCAAAAAGTAAAATTTAATTGCTGAATGTATACAAGTTTGAACTGCTGAGGTCAGACTTAGTGACTGTTTCAAATGTGTGAATGAATATATTTTGAACTTTTTCTGACTGCCTTGTTTATAGTTGCATATTCCCTTTGAAATGCTTTATTAATAGATGTATAGTCAGTCACCTCTTGAAACATTTTTTTTGGATTTTGCTGGTTTGTATGTTTGAACTGCTGAGGTCAGACTTGGTGATTGTTTCAAATGTGTGAACGAATGTATTTTGAGCTTTTTCCGACTGCCTTGTTTACAGTTACATTTTTTTTTCGAAATGCTTTATTAATAGATGTAGTCAGTCGCCTCTTGAAAATGTTTAAGATTTTGCTGAATATATGTTTGAACTGCTGAGGTCAGACTAAGTGATTGTTTCAAATGTGTGAACAAATGTATTTTGAGCTTTTTCCGACTGCCTTGTTTACAGTTAAATATTTTCACTTGTTTACAGTTAAATATTTTCACTGAAATACTTTATTAAAAAATGTAGACTGTCGCCTCTTGAAAATGTTTAAGATTTTGCTGAATATATGTTTGAACTGCTGAGGTCAGACTTGGTGATTGTTTGAAATGTGTGAACGACTGTATTTTGAGCTTTTTCCGACTGCCTTGTTTACAGTTAAATATTTTCACTTGTTTACAGTTAAATATTTTCACTGAAATACTTTATTAAAAGATGTAGTCTGTCGCCTCTTGAAAATGTTTAAGATTTTGCTGAATATATGTTTGAACTGCTGAGGTCAGACTTAGTCATTGTTTCAAATGTGTGAACGACTGTATTTTGAGCTTTTTCCGACTGCCTTGTTTACAGTTAAATATTTTCACTTGTTTACAGTTAAATATTTTCATTGAAATACTTTATTAAAAAATGTAGTCTGTCGCCTCTTGAAAATGTTTAAGATTTTGCTGAATATATGTTTGAACTGCTGAGGTCAGACTTGGTGATTGTTTGAAATGTGTGAACGACTGTATTTTGAGCTTTTTCCGACTGCCTTGTTTACAGTTAAATATTTTCACTTGCTTACAGTTAAATATTTTCACTGAAATACTTTATTAAAAGATGTAGTCTGTCGCCTCTTGAAAATGTTTAAGATTTTGCTGAATATATGTTTGAACTGCTGAGGTCAGACTTGGTGATTGTTTGAAATGTGTGAACGACTGTATTTTGAGCTTTTTCCGACTGCCTTGTTTACAGTTAAATATTTTCACTTGTTTACAGTTAAATATTTTCACTGAAATACTTTATTAAAAGATGTGGTCTGTTGCCTCTTGAAAATGTTTAAAATTTTGCTAAATATATGTTTGAACTGCTGAGGTCAGACTTGGTGATTGTTTCAGATGTGTGAACGACTGTATTTTGAGCTTTTTCCGACTGCCTTGTTTACAGTTACATTTTTTCACTTGTTTACAGTTAAATATTTTCACTGAATGCTTTATTAAAAGATAGAAAGTCGGCCATTTTGTTTTCGTTTCTCAGACAGTGTAAAGAATACTAAAATACCAAAGACTGGTGTGAGTTAAAATACGAATAAATTTGTGTATTCCCTTGGGGAAAATCGGCTATTTTGTCATCTTGAGGCAAGTTGAGGTTTACAGATGTCGTAGGCTTTCAGCTTGTAAAAATCACTTCTTTCGCCAGCTGACCACTTGAACAAAATGCCAGTCTCTATATTTTGTTGCACGTCCAAAATGATAATATCCACAAAAAGAATAGCCTATCTTTTTCTTATTCTTACCGCAATCAGATGAAATTTAACACTAGCAACAAAGCCATTTTAATTTTTCGACAGATCGAAAATCGCAATGGCCTAGACGCAGGCATTTTTTTGGGCAACTTTGAAAAGGGTATGATGAATATAATATTAGGTAACTGTCTTACTGTGCTTGAAGTTTTAGGCGAGTTGGAGAAAATATACATGGTGAGGGGCTTCAAAAGAAAATATTCCGTCAAAGTGGGCGGGGCTTAAAAGTGATATCAGTCAATGACCTGATATTACAATGAAAATATCGTCATCGCTCTCGACGCATTTTCAATACAGTTGTATGTGTATGATAAACTTAGTTATTGGATGCTCCTTCACCTTGTTCAGGTGGCCTGTAGTTTATCCTTTAAATGTTAGGGGCGTCTAGGTCACAAAGATAAAAAAACCTGGATAATTGACTTGGAGAGGTAAATTCTCCTAACAGACCAGTGCTTTATCTAACACAAATCTTACCAATTACATAGCAATTGTGAAGTAGTGACCTGTATGTTATCTTGTTTTAATATAGGCTCGCTTGAACCATGTCAGATCAATATTTGTGTTAATTTTCTGGTATAAGAACAGTATGTAGTTCCAGTACCTCTACAAGGGGTTTACCTGGCTAATTTTGTATTACATCTACCCAACAATTGACTACCCATTAATTAACTACGGACACAATTGACTACCCATTAATTAACTACGGACACATACTCAATAAGTGTCCTCTCGTGAGAACAGGTTTTAAATACCCAATAGGAGATAGCCAACAATGTTTTAGGGAACATACCCAACAAATGGTCATATGTGGGTACGTCCGTCTGTCCGTCCGTCTGTCCGTTAACTTTTATTTGTAGCGACTACTCCTCTGAAACTACTGGATGGATATTCATAAAACTTTACAGAAATGTTGCCCATGAAGTCTAGTTGATATTAGCAAAAAATCATGTTGATGTGAAATCCAAGATGGCCGCCAAAGCTAAAAATAGATTTTTTAAATTCAAGTTTGTAGCGACTACTTCTTGAAACTATAAGTGATATTGATATGGGACTTTTTTTAAAATGATCAGCATGACATGATGTTGGTCCTTGTCGAAAATCGTTTTGATTTGACGTTAAACATGGCTGCCAGCGGCCATCTTTGTTTACATAGAGTTATATAATGAAAACTTGTAGCGACTACTCCTCTGAAACTACTTGACGGATTTTCATGAAACTTCACAGGAATGTTGCTCTTGATGTCTAAATGATCCTAGCAAAGTTTCAGGTCGGCCGGAAATTCAAGATGGTCGCCACGGCTAAAAATAAATTTTTAAAATACAAGTTTGTAGCGACTACTTCTTCAAAACTATAAGTGATATTGATATGGGACTTTTTCTAAAATGATCAGCATGACATGATGTTGGTCCTTATCAAAAATCGTTTTGATTCGAAGTTAAACGTGGCTGCCAGCGGCCATCTTTGTTTACATAGAGTTATATAGTAAAAACTTGTAGCGACTACTCCTCTGAAACTACTTGGCGGATTTTCATGAAACTTTACAGGAATGTTGCTCTTAATGTCTAATTGATCCTAGCAAAATTTCAGGTCGGCCGGAAATTCAAGATGGCCACCATGGCTAAAAATAGATTTTCAAAATACAAGTTTGTAGCGACTACTTCTTGAAAACTATAAGTGATATTGATATGGGACTTTTTCTAAAATGATCAGCATGACATGATGTTGATCCTTGTGGAAAATTATTTTGATTCGACGTTAAACATGGCTGCCAGTGGCCATCTTTGGTTACACAGAGTTATATAGTAAAAACTTGTAGCGACTACTCCTCTGAAACTACTTGACGGATGTTCATGAAACTTCACAGGAATGTTGATCTTGATGTCTAGTTGATCCTAGAAAAATTTCAGGTCGGCCGGAAATTCAAGATGGCCACCACAGCTAAAAATAGATTTAAAATAAATAAGTTTGTAGCGACTACTTCTTCAAAACTATAAGAGATATTGATATGGGACTTTTTTCTAAAATGATCAGTATGACATGATGTTGGTCCTTGTCGAAAATCGTTTTGATTTGACGTTAAACATGGCTACCAGCGGCCATCTTTGTTTACATAGAGTTATATAATGAAAACTGGTAGCGACTACTCCTCTGAAACTACTTGACGGATTTTCATGAAACTTCACAGGAATGTTGCTCTTAATGTCTAATTGATCCTAGCAAAATTTCAGGTCGGCCGGAAATTCAAGATGGCCGCCACGGTTAAAAATAGATTTTCAAAAAACAAGTCCGTAGCGACTACTTCCTGAAATCAAAATCAATCAGTAGAGCTTCAAGGTCATTGACCTCTTGTTATTTTTGAATTTTTGAATTTTTATTTTTTTAAATTATTTTTTTATTTTTTTGTTGATTTTTTGTTGATTTTTTTAAGCTCTACGTTGGACCAGTAACAGAGGAGTTATGGCTCTTGATTTAGTTAAAAATGCTATATTTTGCCTCGTAAATACGGTAGGGCCCTCACTTTTCATCTGATCTTTACCAAACTTTACCAGATTCTTTATTATGGCCCTTGATTTAGTCAAAAAGCTGTTTTTTGCCCGAAACTTTCAAAAAAACATAAATGGCAGTCACTCGCTTCCTTGATGAGCCATGTTAGCCAGTAGAGCGTCCACAGGCCCTCTTGGGCCTCTTGTTTTTAGCTCTACTGATCAGAGATCAGCAGAGCTTATGCCGTGGTCCGTCGTCCGTCTGTCCGTAAACTTTTTTTTGTAGCGACTTCTCTGAAACTACTGAATGGATTTTCATGAAACTTTACAGAAATGTTGCCCATGAAGTCTTGTTGATCCTAGCAAAAATTCATGTTGATGAGAAATCCAAGATGGCCGCCATATCTAAAAATAGGTTTTTAAAAAACAAGTTTGTAGCGACTTCTTCATGAAAACTATAAGTGATATTGATATGGGACTTTTTCTAAAATAATCAGCATGACATGATGTTGGTCCTTGTCGAAAATCGTTTTGATTCGACGTTTAACATGGCTGCCAGCGGCCATCTTTGTTTACATAGAGTTATATAATGAAAACTTGTAGCAACTACTCCTCTGAAACTACTTGACGGATTTTCATGAAACTTCACAGGAATGTTGCTCTTCATGACAAATTGATCCTAGCAAAATTTCAGGTCGGCCGGAAATTCAAGATGGCCTCCACTGCTACAAATAGATTTTCAAAATACAAGTTTGTAGCGACTACTTCTTGAAAACTATAAGTGATATTGATATGGGACTTTTTCTAAAATGATCAGCATGACATGATGTTGGTCTTTGTCAAAAATCGTTTTGATTCAACGTTAAACATGGCTGCCAGAGGCCATCTTTGTTTACATATGGTTATATAGTAAAAACTTGTAGCGACTACTCCTTTGAAACTACTTGACAGATTTTCATGAAACTTTACAGGAATATTGCTCTTAATGTCTAATTGATCCTAGCAAAATTTCAGATCGGCCAGAATTCAAGATGGCCGCCACAGCTAAAAATAGATTTTTAAAAAAGAAGTTTGTAGCGACTACGTCTTGAAAACTATAAGTGATATTGATATGGGACTTTTTGTAAAATGATCAGCATGACATGATGGTTATAAGAGCCAAACATGATTTTGATCGACGTTAAACATGGCTGCCAGTGGCCATCTTTGTTTACATAGAGTTATATAATGAAAATTTGTAGCGACTACTCCTCTGAAACTACTTGACGGATTTTCATGAAACTTCACAGGAATGTTGCTCTTGATGTCTAATTGATCCTAGCAAAATTTCAGGTCGCCCGGAAATTCAAGATGGCTGCCATGGCTAAAAATAGATTTTCAAAATACAAGTTTGTAGCGACTACTACTTGAAAACTATAAGTGATATTGAAATTGGACTTTTTGTAAAATGATCAGCATGACATGATGTTGGTCCTTGTCAAATATGGTTATGATTCAACGTTAAACATGGCTGCCAGCAGCCATCTTTGTTTACATAGAGTTATATAGTAAAAACTTGTAGCGACTAATCCTTTGAAACTACTTGGCAGATTTTCATGAAACTTTACAGGAATGTTGCTCTTAATGTTTAATTGATCCTAGCAAAATTTCAGATCGGCCAGAAATTCAAGATGGCCACCACAGCTAAAATTAGATTTTTTAAAAAAGAAGCTTGTAGCGACTACGTCTTGAAAACTATAAGTGATATTGATATGGGACTTTTTGTAAAATGATCAGCATGACATGATGGTTATCAGAGTCAAACATTATTTTGATTCGACGTTAAACATGGCTGTCAGCGGCCATCTTTGTTTACATAGAGTTATATAATGAAAACTTGTAGCGACTATTCCTTTGAAACTACTTGACGGATTTTCATGAAACTTCACAGGAATGTTGCTCTTGATGTCTTATTGATCCTAGCAAAATTTCAGGTCGGCCGGAAATTCAAGATGGCCGCCACGGCTAAAAACAATTTTTCAAAAAACAAGTCTGTAGCGACTACTTCCTGAAATCAAAATCAATCAGTAGAGCTTCAAGGTCATTGACCTCTTGTTTTACATACTTTTTTGTTGTTTTGGTGAATTCTTAACATATATGTTGCCTTCACCACCCCCACTCCTTCCCCACCATCCATCCCCGCCTCTCTCCCACTCCCTCCGCGCACCCCACTAAAAACTCGATTTTTTTTATTTTATTTTTTTTTTACATATTTCTGTGTAGTATTGGTCAATTCTTACACATAGTTATGATGTGCCCTCAACCCCACCCCACATTGTTGTAGCCTTGTTTTCTGATGGTATATACTAGCTATTCATTTATTATTCTCTAAAAATTCGAATAGTCGAGCTGCGCTGTTCCGACAGCTCTTGTTGGATATTCTAAAACACGGCGCTTTTGATTATTAAAATCGGTGCTTTTAGAAATCATCAATAATAATTATATGGCAGAGAATCATGTTGATAGAAAAGGTCTAATACATTAATTTTAAAACTGTATGTCAACATAAGATATTTATAACAAAATAAAACATTAATTTAATAATACCTAATATTTTTTAATCTTTTATTACAATAATTTACATATTCTAGTTGTGATCATTTATAACAAAACTCATTAACAATACTATTTATAATTAATAGATAACTTGGACTTGTAATGATCAGTAATGTTGTTTATAATATTCAATTAACACGGAGTAGTGGCATGTAATTGTTTATAAATTATGCACCAGAGTGGTAAAATAAAATAATATTTTGTTGGGCCCCTAACTTTTGTGCTGGGCCCCTAAAAATTCTAAGTCAGGGGGCTGCTAGCTAAATAGAGTTAATCTGTGCCCCTGTGATTACATCTGTTTCTCACAATCCTAATGTATGCTGATGCTGAAAATATAAAGATAATGACAATATTAAATTTGATGTTACTACAATTATAATGGACAATTATTTAACAATTATATGATGACTGTTTTCAATCAATCAATCAATCAATTAATCAATCAATCAATCTATTTTTTAAAGGAACACATGGCAATTTTTAAATGGGATTAAGCATCAAAATTATCACCCAGATTTTATTAATCCCGTATCATTTTGACCTTGAAAATCTACTTGCATTTATTCATAATTATACCTTAGCCAGTAGCACAGCTACCTACAAATGTTCATAGGCATGGTTGAAAAATACAAAACTGACATAGTGTGTGAATTTGTTAAATTGTATGATGACATATATGAAGGTGTCAGTATGTCCACAATGTGCCAATATGTCTGCTGACATAATGGACCACACGTGTCCACAACGAGCGAATATGTCCGCGGTATATTTAGGGGCTTTCTCAAACAAATAAATCTGAATTTGATCAGTTTAGGTCGAATGGTAGATTAAAAAGGAGATTTTGCTTATTAGTATAGTTTTTTCAAAGATAAGGAAAATTAATGAAATCAAATATACACAGATAAGGAATAAATACAATAGTAAAGGATTTAATTAAATAATTGGAATAAACCATGTTTAACAGTAATTTATGTTGGCAACGATAACAGATCTGAATAAAGATGAAGAAAGAAAACCTATTTAATAAAGGAAAGAATAAAATGAACAAAGTAAAAAAAGATAAATATATAAAACACAATATAACCATATAATGCAGTGATAAAATCAGCAAATTATAATTCTTTAGGCCCTAAAATGATAATCGAAATTGATCCATACATTTCTAAAAATGGAATACGCGTTTAGCAATGTAATATGAGAGAACTGGTGAAATAGATGAATGGTCGATTTGTTTTTATTTTATTAAGATATAATAATGTTATTGTTATAAATAATGTTAATTATAATTATGTTTGATTTACAATAGATAAATATGCATTGGATTGGTCCAATGACTGGCACAAGACAGTCCTCGATTTTCAGCAAAGGGCTTAAATGTAAATTTAATCATTCACAATCTGGACCACATACATCAATCCTAGCACCCTTTATTGCATGCTTGCGCAACCAGAAATCCTCCATATGTATTAAACCCTTGGTATTGCCAAAGAATGCAGGCGTTATGATTCCTGGGCGTGAGTTATACATGACCATTATGCATAGTACAAGTATTGTTTTATTTCGATGTAGCGTTTCCGTGGCCGAATGGTTGACGACGTTCAACTTTTGCATTTAGGTCATTTTCTCACAAATTGTATGCGCTAGACCTTTCAAACTTTGCTTATAGTTGTATCTTGGGCGATACATCGCAGTGTGATAAAGGAAATGTGGAAGTGACTTTGACCCTCCAAGCAAAGGGCAGATAACTTTATAATTTTTACGTTCAAATTTGGCGTTAAGGTCACTTTTTCAGACACTGTATAGCTAGACCTTTCAATCTTTTTGCCTATAGTTGTTTCTTTGGTGGTAGTGGTCACAAAACATCTACGAAGTTTGTTAGGGGTTATACTGGATTCAACTGTCTGTCCGTCCGTCTGTCTGACGTAATGTTGTCCGATCAATAACTTTTGTTAAGAATGAGGCATTGTGATAAAACTTGCAGGGTAGGTAGTTTATACGGAAAGGAAGCTTGGGATTGTATTTGGGGTCACTGGGGCTAAGGTCAAGGTTACTGTTACTAAAAAATAGAGAAACGATTTCTGCTCAATAACTTTTGTTAGCAATGAGGTATTGCGATGAAACTTGCAGGGTTATATGGAACGGAAGCTTGGGATTGCATTTGGGGTCAAGGTCAATGTAACTAAAAATAGAAAAACGGTTTCCACTCAATAACGCAATAATCATGAATGAGGTATTGCGATGAAATTTGCAGGGTAAGTAGCTTATATGGAAAGGAAGCTTGGGATTGCATTTGGGGTCACTGGGATCAAAGGCAAAGTAACTATTACTAAAAATAGAAAAACTGTTTCCGCTCAATAACATTTGTTAGGATTTATGTTGTTAAACAGCTCATCAACATAGTATAGGTTATTTAGAGCCGCCCCAGAGAGAGGGGAAGATACATAGGAATCCGGGAACCGTGCCCTACTCTTATTATCGAATAGATTCCTATGGTTCTTTAACATGCTCGGAGGATAGACCGATACACGGGACTGCCAAGTTTACATCCCCATCCTATGGACGAGGCTTAGGGAAAGTGTCTTGCCCAAGAACACACCGACGTCTTTTGTTAGGAATGAGGTATTGCGATAAAACTTGCAGGGTAGGTAGTTTATATGGAAAGGAAGCTTGGGATTGCATTTGGGGTCACTGGGGTAAAGGTTACTGTTACTAAAAATAGCTAAATGGTTTCCGTTCAATATCTTTTGTTAGGAATGAGGTATTGCGATGAAACTTGCAGGATAGTAGCTTATATGGAAAGGAAGCTTGGGATTGCATTTGGGGTCACTGGGGTCAAGGTCAATGTCACTGTTACTAAAATTAGAAAAAATGCCTCTAACAGAAGACTTCATTATTACATTTATAAAGATTAGGTAAGACAGTCGTATTATTTTCCCAAATCTGCATTTTTCTGCATATTTAGCACCTACATAACCTTTTAACTATCAGTTACAAAAAAATCCCCAAAAAAACATGGTTAATAATTTATAAAATCTTTCTGACAATTGTTTTCTACCTTATGCCTAATTTATGATAATATTATTTGCGCCAAATTTGTTCTATTATCGTTAAAAAAGTTTGCAAGAAAAGCATTTTGTTTTTAAACAAAAGCCCTTAAATGTCATATCAGCAAAAGGTAAACTCTATTGTTTTTAGCTTGACTGATCTGATCAGAGATCAGCAGAGCTTATGCCGTGGTGCGGCGTCCGTCGTCCGTCCGTCTGTCCGTAAACTTATTTGTAGCGACTACTCCTCTTAAACTACTGGATGGATATTCATGAAACTTTACAGAAATGTTGCCCATGAAGTCTAGTTGATCCTAACAAAAATTCATGTTGATGTGAAATCCAAGATGGCCGCCAAAGCTAAAAATGGATTTTTAAAATACAAGTTTGTAGCGACTACTTCTTGAAAACTATAAGTGATATTGATATGAGACTTTTTCTAAAATGATCAGCATGACATGAGATTGATCCTTGTCAAAAAAGGTTTTGATTCGACGTTAAACATGGCTGCCAGCGGCCATCTTTGTTTACGTAGAGTTATATAGTAAAAAATTGTAGCGACTACTCCTTTAAAACTACTTGGCGGATTTTCATGAAACTTTAGAGGAATGTTGCTATTGATGTCTAATTGATCCTAGCAAAATTTCAGATCGGCCAGAAATTCAAGATGGCCGCCACAGCTAAAAACAGATTTTTGAAAAATAAATTTGTAGCGACTACTTCTTGAAAACTATCAGTGATATTGATATGGGACTTTTTCTTAAATGATCAGCATGACATGATGTTGATCCAAGTCGAACATTATTGTGATTCGACGTTAAACATGGCTGCAAGTGGCCATCTTTGTTTACATAGAGTTATATAGTAAACACTTGTAGCGACTACTTCTCTGAAACTACTTGACGGATGTTCATGAAACTTCACAGGAATGTTGCTCTTGATGTCTAGTTGATCCTAGAAAAATTTCAGGCTGGCTGGAAATTCAAAATGGCCACCACGGCTAAAAATAGATTTAAAATATATAAATTTGTAGCGACTACTTCTTGAAAACTGTAAGTGATATTGATATGGGACATTTTCTAAAATGATCAGCACAACATGATGTTGATCCTTGTCAAAATTTATTTCGATGCGACTTTAAACATGGCCGCTAGCGACCATCTTTGTTTACATAGATTTATATAGTAAAAACTTGTAGCGACTACTCCTCTGAAACTTCTTGACGATTTTTAGCTCTACTGATCAGAGATCAGCAGAGCTTATGCCGTGGTGCGGCGTCCGTCGTCCGTCCGTCTGTCCGTAAACTTTTTTTTGTAGCGACTTCTCCTCTGAAACTACTGAATGGATTTTCATGAAACTTTACAGAAATGTTGCCCATGAAGTCTAGTTGATCCTAACAAAAATTCATGTTGATGTGAAATCCAAGATGGCCGCCAAAGCTAAAAATGGATTTTTAAAATACAAGTTTGTAGCGACTACTTCTTGAAAACTATAAGTGATATTGATATGAGACTTTTTCTAAAATGATCAGCATGACATGAGATTGATCCTTGTCAAAAATGGTTTTGATTCGACGTTAAACATGGCTGCCAGCGGCCATCTTTGTTTACGTAGAGTTATATAGTAAAAAATTGTAGCGACTACTCCTTTAAAACTACTTGGCGGATTTTCATGAAACTTTAGAGGAATGTTGCTATTGATGTCTAATTGATCCTAGCAAAATTTCAGATCGGCCAGAAATTCAAGATGGCCGCCACAGCTAAAAACAGATTTTTGAAAAATAAATTTGTAGCGACTACTTCTTGAAAACTATCAGTGATATTGATATGGGACTTTTTCTAAAATGATCAGCATGACATGATGTTGATCCAAGTCGAACATTATTGTGATTCGACGTTAAACATGGCTGCAAGTGGCCATCTTTGTTTACATAGAGTTATATAGTAAACACTTGTAGCGACTACTCCTCTGAAACTACTTGACGGATGTTCATGAAACTTCACAGGAATGTTGCTCTTGATGTCTAGTTGATCCTAGAAAAATTTCAGGCTGGCTGGAAATTCAAAATGGCCACCACGGCTAAAAATAGATTTAAAATATATAAATTTGTAGCGACTACTTCTTGAAAACTGTAAGTGATATTGATATGGGACATTGTCTAAAATGATCAGCATAACATGATGTTGATCCTTGTCAAAATTTATTTCGATGCGACTTTAAACATGGCCGCTAGCGACCATCTTTGTTTACATAGATTTATATAGTAAAAACTTGTAGCGACTACTCCTCTGAAACTACTTGACGATTTTTAGCTCTACTGATCAGAGATCAGCAGAGCTTATGCCGTGGTGCGGCGTCCGTCGTCCGTCTGTCCGTAAACTTTTTTTTGTAGCGACTTCTCCTCTGAAACTACTGAATGGATTTTCATGAAACTTTACAGAAATGTTGCCCATGAAGTCTAGTTGATCCTAACAAAGATTCATGTTGATGTGAAATCCAAGATGGCCGCCAGATCTAAAAATAGGTTTTTAAAAAACAAGTTTGTAGCGACTTCTTCATGAAAACTATAAGTGATATTGATATGGGACTTTTTCTAAAATAATCAGCATGACATGATGTTGGTTCTTGTCGAAAATCATTTTGATTCGACGTTAAACATGGCTGCCAGCGGCCATCTTTGTTTACATAGACTTATATAATGAAAACTTGTAGCGACTACTCCTCTGAAACTACTTGACGGATATTCATGAAACTTCACAGGAATGTTGCTCTTGGTGTCTAATTGATCCCAGCAAAATTTCAGGTCGGCCGGAAATTCAAGATGGCCGCCACGGCTAAAAATAGATTTTCAAAATACAAGTTTGTAGCGACTACTTCTTGAAAACTATAAGTGATATTGATATGGGACTTTTTCTAAAATTATCAGCATGACATGATGTTGGTCCTTGTCAAAAATCGTTTTGATTCAACGTTCAACATGGCTGCCAGAGGCCATCTTTGTTTACATACAGTTATATAGTAAAAACTTGTAGCGACTACTTCTTTGAAACTACTTAACAGATTTTCATGAAACTTCACAGGAATGTTGCTCTTAATGTCTAATTGATCCTAGCAAAATTTCAGATCAGCCAGAAATTCAAGATGGCCGCCACAGCTAAAAATAGATTTTTAAAAAGGAAGTTTGTAGCGACTACATCTTGAAAACTATAAGTGATATTGATATGGGACTTTTTGTAAAATGATCAGCATGACATGATGGTTATAAGAGTCAAACATTATTTTGATTCGACGTTAAACATGGCTGCCAGTGGCCATCTTTGTTTACATAGAGTTATATAATGAAAACTTGTAGCGACTACTTCTCTGAAACTACTTGACAGATTTTCATGAAACTTCACAGGAATGTTGTTCTTGATGTCTAATTGATCCTAGCAAAATTTCAGGTCGCCCAGAAATTCAAGATGGCTGCCATGGCTAAAAATAGATTTTCAAAATACAAGTTTGTAGCGACTACTACTTGAAAACTATAAGTGATATTGATATGGGACATTGTCTAAAATGATCAGCATGACATGATGTTGGTCCTTGTCAAAAATTGTTTTGATTCAACGTTAAACATGGCTGCCAGCAGCCATCTTTGTTTACATAGAGTTATATAGTAAAAATTTGTAGCGACTAATCCTTTGAAACTACTTGGCAGATTTTCATGAAACTTTACAGGAATGTTGCTCTTAATGTTTAAATGATCCTAGCAAAATTTCAG
Organism: Cyrtodaria siliqua; assembly: GCA_037043455.1. Lineage (NCBI taxonomy): Eukaryota > Metazoa > Mollusca > Bivalvia > Adapedonta > Hiatellidae > Cyrtodaria > Cyrtodaria siliqua. The sequence continues at coordinate 22,210 of JAWPHD010003929.1, read as the reverse complement.
ATCGGCCAGAAATTCAAGATGGCCACCACAGCTAAAATTAGATTTTTTAAAAAAGAAGTTTGTAGCGACTACATCTTGAAAACTATAAGTGATATTGATATGGGACTTTTTGTAAAATGATCAGCATGACATGATGGTTATCAGAGTCAAACATTATTTAGATTCGACGTTAAACATGGCTGTCAGCGGCCATCTTTGTTTACATAGAGTTATATAATGAAAACTTGTAGCGACTATTCCTGTGAAACTACTTGACGGATTTTCATGAAACTTCACAGGAATGTTGCTCTTAATGTCTAATTGATCCTAGCAAAATTTCAGGTCGGCCGGAAATTCAAGATGGCCGCCACGGCTAAAAATAATTTTTCAAAAAACTTCCTGAAATCAAAATCAATCCATAGAGCTTCAAGGTCATTGACCTCTTGTTTATGAAACTTCACAGGAATGTTGATTGATCCCAGATTTTTTTTAGGTCGGCCGGAAATTCAAGATGGCCGCCATGGCTAAAAACAGATTTTTATTGGTATGATGTGATTCAAAAACATAAACATGATAGAGGCCAACCCAAGAAACATGTTTCCTATATATAACTCTACGTAAACCAGGCGCGTAGCTACCTGTACACAAAGTACGCAGCTGCGTACACATTGTCCCAAATATTAAAAAATTAAAAAGTCCAAAAATGCAATAAAAACAAGAGCTAGTGGGTGTCAGGTAATTTCTTCAGTTAGCTCACTTTTTTTTCTAGATTTTTTAAAATAAATTTCAGAGGCAAAATCAGCCTCATTTTGTTGCGGAAATGCCTCAAGATTGCAACACAGACGGTCTAGAAAAATAAATACTGGCGAGCATGCCCCCCGGACCCCACTAGACTGTTTGCGTACACATTCTAAAGTCCATAGCTACGCCCCTGTAAACTTTGGGTTATCGTGGCGGCCATTTTGAATATTTGACGACAACGAAAAACACAACTTGATAGAGGCTAACCCAAGGAACATGTTTATGATATTTCACAAGAATGGAATAAGTGGTTTTGGAGGAGATGTCGTTTGAAATTTCCTTAAATTTGACCTAATTTTAGCCATGGCAGCCATCTTGGATGACTGGCAGCCACGAAAACACAATTCTGAGGGGGACTATCCTAAAGATCATTGTAATGAAGTTTCATCAAAATCCTGCAAGCGGTTTCAGAGAAGATGTTATTTTTAGCCTTTTCCTATATAACTCATGTAAACTTTGGATCACCGTTGCGGCCATTTTGATTATTCGACGATAACTAAAAACACAAACTTGATAGAGGCTAACGCAAGGTACATGATTATGATATTTCACAAGAATGGAATAAGTGGTTTTGGAGGAGATGTCATTTGAAATTTCCTTAAATTTGACCTAGTTTTAGCCATTGCGGCCATCTTTGATGACTGGCAGCCACAAAAAACACAAATCTTGAGAGGGACTATCCCAGAGATCATTGGGATTTAAATTTCATCAAAATTCTTCAAGCGGTTTCATTTTTAGCTCTACTGGTCGAAGATGAGTTGTCCATCGTCCGACGTCCGTTAACTTTTTCTCGTTAAGACGATAGGGCCTTCAATTTTTATCCAATCTTAACCAAACTTTAACAGGTTGTTAATATCAATAAAAGCTCGGACAAGTTTGAAAACCAGCCAGATCGGACCAGTATTGGCGGAGTTACGGCCCTTGATTTAGTTAAAAAATGCTAAATTTTGCCTCGTTAAAATGATAGGGCCTTCATCTTTCGCTCAATCTTTACCAAACTTTACCAGATTGTTACTATCAATGAAAGCTGGGACAAGTTCGAAAACCAGCCAGATCAGACCAGTATCGGCGGAGTTATGGCCCTTGATTGAGTTAAAAATGCTTTATTTTGCCTCATTAAGACGTTTTGCCTCGTTATTAAAGACGATAGGGCCTTCATTTTTCATCTGATCTTTACCAGATTGTTAATGTCAATGAAAGCTCGGACAAGTTTGAAAACCAACCGGTAACAGCGGAGTTATGGCCCTTGATTTCATTAAAAATGCTACATTTGTTCATCCGATCTTTACCAATCTTTGCCAGATTTATTTTTTCTTTCATTATTATTCCTTTTTTTAATTTTTTTGATTTTTATTATCTTTGCTGGCCAAGTTCGAAAAACAGCCTGATCGGACCAGTAACGGCGGAGTTATACGGCTCTTGATTTGCTTAAAAATGCTATATTTTGCCAGTCGCTCGCTTCATTGATGTTATAAGAGCCATATTAGCTAGTAGACTGTCCACAGGCCCTCTTGGGCCTCTTGTTAAAGTTTTTCTATATAACTCTATGTAAACTTTGGATCGCCTTTTGATTATTCGACGATAACGATAGAGGCTAACCCAAGGAACATGTTTATATTTCACAAAAATGTAATAAGTGGTTTTGGAGGAGATGTCATTTGAAATTTCCTTAAATTTGACCTAGTTTTAGCCATGGTGGCCATCTTGGATGACTGCAAAAAACACAAATCTGAGAGGGGGTCTCTTAAGTAACATTGTGATGAAGTTTCATCAAAAACCTTCTAGCGGTTTCAGAGGAGATGTCGATTTTATAAAATTGCTTACAGACGGACGGACGATAGACGAAAAGTGATCCCATGAGCTCGCCTGGCTAAAGGCCAGTAGAGCTAAAAATGAAGAATAAAAAAAATCCAGTGGGATTTAAACACATGGCCTTAGCTTGCCTGCAGGGTACAAGTAATTTAGAGATTTTTCTATGGCGGTCATCTTGGATACTTAATTTTAACAAATTTGAAAAACATTCACCGAAGGATCATCCATGTGAAGTTTAGTCAAAATTGACCAAGATTGTTTGTTTGTATGGTGTTTTACGTCATTTTCAACACATGTAAGGTTATATATGACGGTCAATTTTCTTTTGTGGTAGAGGCAGACCACCCACTTTTCCTGGGTAGAACCAGTACTGTACACCTCTCGCCATCCATAAAAATCAAGACTTCTTCACAAGTCGAACTCCCCGTGGGATTCGAACCCGTGGAGGTGAAAGACAAAGGTTTACAATGCACCGTTGTTAACCATTTGGCCATGGCTATTCTGAGAAGATTTTTTTAAGAACATTTCCTATGTAACTCTTTGTAAAACATGTGACCTCTTGGGTGGGGCCAAATGTGACCTCTTGGGTGGGGCCAAATGTGACCAAAAAGCTGATAGCAAATGCAAATATTAAACCTCTGGCTCTTGCAGTTTGAGAGAAGAAGAATTTTTAAGTTTTTCTCCATACAAGTCGATGTAAAACATGTGACCCGTGGAGGCGTGGCCAAATGCGACTCCAGGGTCACCATTTGAACAAACTTGGTAAAGGACCATAAGCTTATAGTAAATGCAAAATATTAAACCTCTGGCTCTTTTAGTTTCAGAAAAGAATATTTTTCTCTTATGTAAGTCTGTGTAAAACTTTGACCTCGGGGTGGGGCCAAATTTAACCCCAGGGTCTATCATTTAAACAAACTTAGTAGAGGACCGTAAGCTAATGCTACATGTAAAACATGAGAGCTCTGTGCCTTGTGGTTTCAGAGAACAGTTGTTTTCCTAAAATGGCAAAATCTCAATACAAACTTTGGACTCCGGGGCACGGCCAATTTTGACCCTGGAGACTTCATTTGAACAAACTTGATAGTCTAGGCGTTGGCAATCATTTAAAAAAAATAATGTCGAAATCAGTCCAGCAGTTCTTGAGAGAAAATTTGTTTATAGGTATAGGCCACCATTACCATATAGGTTTCGACTATATATGGTAATGGTGGCCATCTTGGATGTTGCGCTAATTTTAACAAATCTAAAAAGCATTCATCCATGTAAAGTTTGGTCAAAATTGGCCAAGCGCCTTGAGCTCAGGTGATCTAAAAATCGACCACTCGGCTATTTCACAATTATGTTCTCTCATATTAAATCGCTAAACGCATATACCACTGAATTATGTTGTGCGCTTGTTTTTTTTTTATAGAATTCCACATTTATCTTCTTTTTCATTGATTTTATTCTTTTCTTTATCAATTTTTGTCTCGCCTTTTCGAAGAAAAAAAGAGACATAGGTGTTGCTTTTCCGGCGGCGGCGTCAACATTCAAGTTTTGCGTTAAGGTCATTTTCTCACAAACTGTATGCACTAGACCTTTCAAACTTTGCTTATAGTTGTATCTTGGATGATACATCGCAACTTGACAAAGAAAATGTGGAAGTGTCCTTGACCCTCAAAGCAAAGGGCAGATAACTTAATAATTTTTAGGTTCAACTTTTGCGTTTAGGTCACTTTTTCACAAACTGTATGCACTAGAACTTAACTTTGCTTATAGTTGTATCTTGAGTGGTACGTCGCAACTTGACAAAGCAAATGTGGAAGTGACCTTGACCCTTCAAGCAAAGGGCAGATAACCTTATAATTTTTACCTTCAACTTTGGCATTTAGGTCACTTTTTCACAAACTGTATGCACTAAGACCTTTCATACTTTGCTTATAGTTGTATCTTGAGTGGTACATTGCAACGTGACAAAGCAAATGGGGATGTGACCTTCACCATCCAAGCAAAGGGCAGATAACTTTAATTGTTACATTTACATCACTTTCTCATGAACTATAATTATGCACTAGATGTTTTAAACCTAATTTATAGCTTAATCATTGGAAGAAAACATATTCTGTTTTGACATAGTTGTGTCTTGGGTAATGCATTCTTTTGGATGCATGGATTTCATCTATGACCTTGACCTACTTTTTGGAGCTGATGATTTTTTAGCTCTACTGGCCAAGAGCCTTCATTTTTCATCCGATCTTTACCAAACTATTTTTCATCCGATCTTTACCAAACTTTAGCAGATTGTTAATATTAATGAAAGCTGACACAAATTCGAAAACCAGCCAGATCGGACCATTAACAGCGGAGTTATGGCCCTTGATTTAGTTAAAAATGCTGTATTTTGCCTCGTTAATATAATAGGGCTTTCATTTTTCATCTGATCTTTATCAAACTTTACAATGTTTTGCCTTTTTTTTATTATTAGTATATTTTTTTTGTTTACATTTTTTTAATATATATATCTATATATACATATATATATATAAAAAAAAAAAAAAAAAAATATTTTATTTTTTTTATTATTATTTTTAGCTCTACTGGCCAAGGGCCAGCAGAGCTTATGGGATGGTGTGTTGTCCGTCTTCCGTCGTCCATCGTCCGTCGTCCGTCCGTTAACTTTTGCTTGTGTACACTCTAAGAGGCCACATTTCTGAGGCAATCATCATGAAACTTTGTCAGAATGTTTGTCTCAATGAAATCTCTGTCAAGTTCGAAAATGGGTCATGTGGGGTCAAAAACTAGGTCACTAGGTCAAATATTGGAAAAACCTTGTGTACACTCAAGGCCATATTTTTGACCCGAGCTTGATGTAACTTTGTCAGAATGTTTGTCTTAATTATATCTTGGTCAAGTTTGAAAATGGGTCACATGGGGTTAAAAACTAGGTCACTAGGTCAAATACTTGAAAAACCTTGTGTACACTCTAGAAGCCGTATTTCTGACCCAATCTTGATGAAACTTTGTCAAAATGTTTGTCTTAATTATATCTTGGTCAAGTTCAAAAATGGGTCACATGGTAGTAAAAACTAGGTCACTAGGTCAGACTTTGGAAAAACCGTGTGTACACTCTAGAGGCCATATTTTTTACCTGATCTTGATGAAACTTTGTCAGAATGTTTGTCTTAATAAAATCTCGGTCAAGTTCAAAAATGGGTCATATGGGGTCAAAAACTAGGTCACTAGGTCAAATACTTGAAAAAACTTGTGTACACTCTAGAGGTCATATTTTTTACCCGATCTTGATGAAACTTTGTCAAATTGTTTATCTTAATGATATCTTGATCAAGTTCGGAAATGGGTCACATGAAGTTAAAAACTAGGTCACTAGGTCAAATATTGGAAAAACCTTGTGTACACTCTAGAGGCCATATTTTGACCCGAGCTTGATGCAACTTTGTCAGAATGTTTGTCTTAATTATATCTTGGTCAAGTTTGAAAATGGGTCACATGGGGTTAAAAACTAGGTCACTAGGTCAAATATTGGAAAAACCTAGTGTACACTCTAGAAGCCGTATTTCTGACCCAATCTTGATGAAACTTTGTCAAAATGTTTGTCTTAATTATATCTTGGTCAAGTTCAAAAATGGGTCACATGGTGTTAAAAACTAGGTCACTAGGTCAGACTTTGGAAAAAACGTGTTTACACTCTAGAGGCCATATTTTTGACCCGATCTTGATGCAATTTTGTCAGAATATTTGTCTCAATTATAGCTTGCTAAAGTTCGAAAATGGGTCACACAGGGTCAAAAACTAGGTCACTAGGTCAAATACTTGAAAAACCTTGTGTAAACTCTAGAGGCCATATTTCTGACCCGATCTTGATGAAACTTTGTCGAAATGTTGTCTTAATTATATTTTGGTCAAGTTTGAAAATGGGTCCCATGGGGTCAAAAACTAGGTCACTAGGTCAAATACTTGAAAAACCTTGTGTACACTCTAGACGCCATATTTTTGACCAGATCTTGATGAAACTTTCTCAGATTGTTTATCTGAATTATATCTTGATCAAGTTTCGAAATGGGTCACATGGGATCAAAAAACTATGTCACTAGGTCAATATTGGAATTTGCTTGTGGGCACTCCAGAGGCCACAATTTTGACCTGATCATGACCAGCCCTTAAAACCTGCCCTTGATTGATTATAATGGAAAATTGATTGAATAATACCAACATTGCCGATAATCCTCTTGGGTTACAATTCCTAGCTAGCCTTAGCACAATACCTGCACTGAACTCAGGTGAGCGATTCAGGGCCATTATGGCCCTCTTGTTTGTTTTTCATATGGGATGGTGTGTTGTCCGTCTTCCGTCGTCCGTCCATCCGTTAACTTTTGCTTGTGTACACTCTAGAGGCCACATTTCTGATGCAATCATCATGAAACTTTGTCAGAATGTTTGTCTCAATGAAATCTCGGTCAAGTTCAAAAATGGGTCATGTGGGGTCAAAAACTAGGTCACTAGGTCAGATACTTGAAAAAACTTGTGTACACTCTAGAGGTCATATTTGTTACCCAATGTTGATGAAACTTTGTCAAAATGTTTATCTTAATTATATCTTGATCAAGTTCGGAAATGGGTCACATGAAGTTAAAAACTAGGTCACTAGGTCAAATATTGGAAAAACCTTGTGTACACTCTAGAGGCCATATTTTTGACCCCAGATTGATGCAACTTTGTCAGAATGTTTGTCTTAATTATATCTTGGTCAAGTTTGAAAATGGGTCACATGGGGTTAAAAACTAGGTCACTAGGTCAGATACTTTAAAAACCTTATGTACACTCTAGAAGCCGTATTTCTGACCCAATCTTGATGAAACTTTGTCAAAATGTTTGTCTTAATTATATCTTGGTCAAGTTCAAAAATGGGTCACATGGTGTTAAAACTAGGTCACTAGGTCAAACTTTGGAAAAAAACGTGTGTACATTCTAGAGGCCATATTTTTGACCCGATCTTGATGCAATTTTGTCAGAATATTTGTCTCAATTATAGCTTGCTAAAGTTTGAAAATGGGTCACTAGGTCAAATACTTGAAAAAAATTGTGTACACTCTAGAGGCCATATTTTTGACCCGATCTTGATGAAACTTTGTCGAAATGTTGTCTTAAATTATATTTTGGTCAAGTTCGAAAATGGGTCCCATGGGGTCAAAAACTAGGTCACTAGGTCAAATACTTGAAAAACCTTGTGTACACTCTAGACGCCATATTTTTTTTCATTCGATCTTTACCAAACTTTACCAGATTGTTAATGTCAATAACAGCTCGGTACTAAAAGTTTTTTTTTTTTAAGTTTTTTTTTATTATCTCTACTGGCCAAGTTCGAAAACCAGCCAGATCAGATCGGACCAGTAACGGCGGAGTTATGGCTCTTGATTTAGTTAAAAATGCTATATTCTGCCTCTTTAAGACGATAGTCACTCGCTTCATTGATGTTATAAGAGCCATATTAGCCAGTAGAGCGTCCACAGGCCCTCTTGGCCTCTTGTTTAGCTCTACTGGCCAAGGGCCAGCAGAGCTTATGGGATGGCGAGTTGTCCTTCGTCCGTCCGTCCGTCGTTAACTTTTGTCTTGTGAACACTCTAGGTCTTCATTTTTTATCCGATCTTTACCAAACTTTAACAGGTTGTTAATATCAATGAAAGCTCGGACAAGTTCGAAAACCAGCCAGATCGGTATAATTTCACCGGAGTTATGGCCCTTGTTTTGCCTTGTTTCAAAACAGAAAGTAGCCCATGATACGTACATGTAAACAACATGTATACATTACATCGTCATCTGTTTTCGCACATTGAAACCAGGCCATTTATTGTGAGTCATATGCGAGGCCACAAAAAAACAGAACGATTACTGTGTCATTCGTTTTTCCATCATGGGTAAATTTACATGCTTGCTTGCTTGCTTGCTTGCTTGCTCTTGCTTGCTTGCTTGCTTGCTTGCTTGCTTGCTTGCTTGATTGATTGATCAACACATAACAATGTAATATGTCATAAAAAGGAAAGCTACCTCTCCATTTATATCAAGATAAAAAATATGCAAAGTGAGCCAGCAACATCCTCACCCCTATGTTCTGCCTGTTCATCTCAACTAAGTGGAAGGAGACACTGTGGTCTTATTTTACCTTGGATGTAAACTTGATCTTCTACTTTGGATGTTACCACCGACATGGTACCACAGGGAGGCGTAAGTAACCAAAGTATATTATAAAGTATATTATTTTTCCCGTCAAAGAATGTTCGCCTCTGTGATTATGTGAGTGCTTGCTATAAACGTTTCAAATAACCAATCAAACAATATCAATATTTGAGTAATTGTTTAATCCAATAGAAATGGTCGGATTTGTATGTGTGCAAAAATCATCAGCCATAAAATCCTGTATTTTTCTAGTACGGAAAAACACTAATGGATATAGATACATAACGGGACATAAGGCTTGGCCATTACATAAGTAGATTCTTTAACATATGTATATATGTGGTATAATTAAAAACAGTGTTGGCTTCATGGGTTATTTCCAACGCGCATGCGCAGACTCGGTTTATCCGCTTTAATGAATGCCATTTTTCTTTGGTGTTCAGTAGGTCGACGTTATAATATAAAGGCCAGGAGGGCTTATGCGATCACTTTTCGTCCGTCTGTCTGTCTGTCTGTCCGTCCGTCTGGTTGTCTGTCTGTTAGCAATTTTATAAAATTGACATCTCTGAAACCGCTTGAAGGATTTTGATGAAACTTCATTACAATGTTACTTGGGAGGGCCCCTCTCAGATTCGCGGCCACCAGTCATCCAAGATGGACGCCATGGCTAAAACTAGGTCAAATTTAAGGAAATTTCAAACGACATCTCCTCCAAAACAACTTATTCCATTCTACTGAATTATTATATATATGTTCCTTGGGTTGGCCTCTATCATTATCGTTTGTGTTTTCGTTATCGTCAAATAATAAAAATGGCCGCCACGGCGACCCAAAGTTTACATAAGAGTTATATAGGAAAAGGTTAAAAATTACATCTTCTCTGAAACCGCCTGAAATATTTTGATGAAACTTAAGCACAATGATATTTGGGATAGTCTCTCTCAGATTTTTGTTTTTTGCAGCCGCCAGTCCTCCAAAATGGCCGCCATGGCTAAAACTAGGTCAAATTTAAGTAAATTTCAAATGACATCTCCGAAACCACTTATTCCATTCTACTGAATTATCATATACATGTTCCTTGGGTTGGCCTCTATCAAGTTTGTGTTTTCGTCATCTTCAAATAATAAAAATGGCCGCCATGGCGACCCAAAGTTTACATATCTTCTCTGAAACCGTCTGAAAGATTTTGATGAAACTTAAGCACAATGATATTTGGGATAGTCCCTCTCAGATTTGTGATTTTAGCGGCAGCCAGTCATCCAAGATGGCCGCCATGGCTAAAACTAGGTAAGATTTAAGTAAATTTCAAACAACATCTCCGAAACCACTGATTCCATTCTTGTGAAATATCATATACATGTTCCTTGGGTACGCCTCTATTAAGTTTGTGTTTTTTGTTATCGTCGAACAATCAAAATGGCCGCCACAGCGACCCAAGTTTACATAGAGTTGTATAGGAAAAGGTTAAAAATGACATCTTAAGCACAATGATATTTGGGATAGTCCCTCTCAGATTTGTGTTTTTCTCGGCCGCCAGTCATCCAAGATGGCCGCCATGGCTAAAACTAGGTCAAATTTAAGTAAATTTCAAACGACATCTCCGAAACCGCTGATTTCATTCTACTGAAATATCATATACATGTTCTATGGGTTGGCCTCTTTTAAGTTTGGGTTTTTTGTTATCATCGAATAATAAAAATGGCCGCCACAGCAACCTAAAGTTTACATCGAGTTATATAGAAAAAGGTTAAAAATTGCATCTTCTCTGAAACCGCCTGAAAGATTTTGATGAAACTTAAGCACAATGATATTTGGGATGGTCCCTCTCAGATTTGTGATATTCGCGGCCGCCAGTCATCCAAGATGGCCGCCATGGCTAAAACTAGGTTAAATTGAAGTAAATTTCAAACGACATCTCCACCGAAACATATTATTCCATTCTTTTGAAATATCATATACATGTTCCTTGGGTTGGCCTCTATCAAGTTTGTGTATTTCGTTATCGTCGAATAATCAAAATGTCCCTCTCAGATTTTTTTTTTTTCGCGGCCGCCAGTCATCCAAAATGGCTGCCATGGCTAAAACTAGGTAAAATTTAAGTAAATTTCAAACAACATCTCCTCCGAAACCACTGATTCCATTCTACTGAAATATCATATACATGTTCCTTGGGTTGGCCTCTATTAAGTTTGTGTTTTTCGTTATCTTCGAATAATCAAAATGGCCACCACGGCGACCCAAAATTTACAAAGAGTTATATAGGAAAAGTTTAAAAATGATACCTTCTCTGAAACCGCTTGAAGGATTTTATTAAACTTAATCATAATGATATTTGGGATAGTCCCTCTCAGATTTGTGTTTTTCAATGCCGCCAGTCATCTAAGATGGCCGCCATGCTAAAACTAGGTCAAATTTAAGGAAATTTCAAACGACCTGTCCTCCGAAACCACTTATTCCATTCTTGTGAAATATCATATACATGTTCCTTGGGTTAGCCTCTATCAAGTTTGTGTTTTTTTTGTTATAGTCAAATAATCAAAATGGCCGCCACAGCGACCCAAAGTTTACATAGAGCTATATAAGAACGTTAAAAATTACATCTTCTCTGAAACTGCTTGAAGGATGTTGGTTAAACTTAATTATAGTGATCTTTGGGTTAGTCCCCCTCAGATTTGGGGCCTCCAGTCATCCATGATGGCCACCATGGCTAAACTTAGGTCAAATTTAAGGACATTTATCGAACGAAATATTACCACTTATTCCATTCTAGTTAAATATCATATGCATGTTCCTGTTGTTGGCCTCTATCAAGTTTGTGTTTTTCGTTGTCGTCAAATATTCAGAATGGCCGCCATGATAACCCAAAGTTAACATAGAGTTATATATAGGAAACATGTTTCTTGGGTTGGCCTCTTTCATGTTTATGTTTTTGAATCACATCATACAAGTAGAGCGTCTACAGGCCCAAGACTACAGGCCCTCTTGGGCCTCTTGTTCTCCTTCCTTCTGACAACATCTGGAAACCAAATCATATAAGAAAAGGCTGAACAAGCCGAGGGGATAAAATTGGTTCCAAAATGTATTTTAATTGTGCTTGATTTACTTGTTTTGAATTGTTTTCAAACATTTCAGTATTGTATACATGACTGAAATGTTTAGGCACTTGCAGATCTTACGATTGTTTGCTAAAAGATGTCTCATAAAAAACGCTGATTTAAAAACTACTCCAAACAAACAGATCAACACAATAAACAAATATCTTTATTACCATGTTTGATTGAAGTGTTTTTTCTCAGTTGTTAGTTATTATAGTTGGTTCGTTCCTAACCGCAGATGAATCAACCAAATCAATCCAAGAAGGATTACAAAAGGTGAAAAATTGGAATGCAGATTGAACTTCATGACAGATTTTGACGAAAGAGAGATTCATGCCGTTGAGAACACATTTGTAGGTATGGTGTATTTTTATGCTCTGCCACAAATGTGGAAATGTCGTACAATGTTACAATTGTCCATATGAACATTCAATCTTTTACATGTAATGTTTTCTCAAAACTACAAAACATAAAGTCTACACACACATCACACATGATAGTCACACATAACGAAAGTAGGTCAAGTAAGAAGACCTACTAATCACACTTATTTTCGACCTATTATTTACATTCAAAGTTTATGATGAAATAATTCCGGAGACTTGGAGTCTTAAAGGTTTTGGGTTGAATAGCTTGAAGGTCAAGACCACCATTACCTTGACCTTGTAAAGAAAATTACTTTCTACACTATCATTGGAGTAGTTTTTCACCCACAATCTCGAAACATGATGACTGTCGGTATCTTCGTATTATTTCTTTTACCAGTCACCTTTTCCGTAATGTGCATGTAAATAAATTTTAACACTGGTCTTTCAGGTCGCTTCGTTTTACTATGTGACTTCCACAGAGAGCAGGCATGGTCAAGATGGCTGAGAGAAATAAGAAATAGATTAGATAAAGATAGACAGCGTCTTGAGTCTGTAAGTGTAACCCCAACACACTTTTACATTTTAGCAAAACTTCTCAAGTGGCCACCTATATTGAAAGATCATCTTAATTCTACGAAGATAGCCATATACATGGAGCACATTGATATAAAAGATCATCTTAATTCTACAAAGATAGCCATGTACAGTAGGTAGCACATTGATATAAAAGATCATCTTAATTCTACAAAGATAGCCATGTACAGTATGGAGCACATTGATATAAAAGATCACCTTAATTCTACAAAGATAGCCATGTACAGTATGGAGCACATCAATATGAAAGATCATCTTAATTCTACAAAGATAGCCATGTACAGTATGGAGCACATTGATATAAAAGATCATCTTAATTCTACAAAGATAGCCATGTACAGTATGGAGCACAATTGATATAAAAGATCATCTTAATTCTACAAAGATAGCCATGTACATGGAGCACATTGATATAAAAGATCACCTTAATTCTACAAAGATAGCCATGTACAGTATGGAGCACATTTATATAAAAGATCATCTTAATTCTACAAAGACAGCCATGTACAGTATTGAGCACATCGATATAAAAGATCATCTTAATTCTACAAAGATAGCCATGTACAGTATGGAGCACATTGATATAAAAGATCATCTTAATTCTACAAAAATAGCCATGTACATGGAGCACATTGATATAAAAGATCACCTTAATTCTACAAAGATAGCCATGTACAGTATGGAGCACATTGATATAAAAGATCATCTTAATTCTACAAAGATAGCCATGTACATGGAGCACATTGATATAAAAGATCACCTTAATTCTACAAAGATAGCCATATACAGTATGGAGCACATTGATATAAAAGATAATTTAATTCTACAAAGATAGCCATGTACAGTATGGAGCACATTGATATAAAAGATCACCTTAATTCTACAAAGATAGCCATATACAGTATGGAGCACATTGATATAAAAGATAATTTAATTCTACAAAGATAGCCATGTACAGTATGGAGCACATTGATATAAAAGATCACCTTAATTCTACAAAGATAGCCATGTACATGGAGCACATTGATATAAAAGATCATCTTAATTCTACAAAGATAGCCATGTACATGGAGCACATTGATATAAAAGATCATCTTAATTCTACAAAGATAGCCATGTACATGGAGCACATTGATATAAAAGATCACCTTAATTCTACAAAGATAGCCATGTACAGTATGGAGCACATTGATATAAAAGATCATTTTAATTCTACAAAGATAGCCATGTACATGGAGCACATTGATATAAAAGATCACCTTAATTCTACAAAGATAGCCATGTATAGTATGGAGCACATTGATATAAAAAATCATCTTAATTCTACAAAGATAGCCATGTACAGTATGGAGCACATTGATATAAAAGATCATCTTAATTCTACAAAGATAGCCATGTACATGGAGCACATTGATATTAAAGATCACCTTAATTCTACAAAGATAGCCATGTACAGTATGGAGCACATTGATATAAAAGATCACCTTAATTCTACAAAGATAGCCATGTACAGTATGGAGCACATTGATATAAAAGATCATCTTAATTCTACAAAGATAGCCATGTACAGTATGGAGCACATCGATATAAAAGATCATCTTAATTCTACAAAGATAGCCATGTACAGTATGGAGCACATTGATATAAAAGATCATCTTAATTCTACAAAGATAGCCTTGTACAGTATGGAGCACATTGATATAAATGATCATCTTAATTCTACAAAGATAGCCATGTACAGTATGGAGCACATCGATATAAAAGATCATCTTAATTCTACAAAGATAGCCATGTACATGGAGTTTTGCCTTTAGGTCATTTTCTCACAAACTGTATGCACTAGACCTTTCAAACTTTGCTTATAGTTGTATCATGGTTGGTACATCGCAACGTGACAAAGCAAATGTGGAAGTGACCTTGACCCTCCAAGCAAAGGGTAGATGACTTACTAATTTTTAGGTTCAACTTTTGCGTTTAGGTCACTTTTTCACAAACTGTATGCACTAGACCTTTCAAACTTTGCTTATAGTTGTATCTTGGGTGGTACATGGCAACGTGATAAAGCAAATGTGGAAGTGACCTTGACCCTCCAAGCAAAGGGCAGATAACTTAATTTATACCTTCAACTTTGGCGTTTAGGTCCCTTTTTCACAAACTGTATGCACTAAGACCTTTCAAACTTTGCTTATAGTTGTATCTTGAGTGGTACATTGCAACGTGACAAAGCAAATGTGGATGTGACCTTCACCATCCAAGCAAAGGGCAGATAACTTTAATTGTTACATTTACATCACTTTCTCATGAACTAGAATTATGCACTAGATGTTTTAAACCTAATTTATAGCTTAATCTTTGGAAGAAAACATATTCTATTTTGACATAGTTGTGTCTTCGGTAGTGGATCTTTTTTTGGATGCCTGGATTTCATCTATGACTTTGACCTACTTTTTGGAGCTGATGATTTTTAGTTCTACTGGCCAAAGGTCTTCATTTTTCATCTGATCTTTACCAAACCTTACCAGATTGTTAATATCAATGAAAGCTTGCACAAGTTCGAAAACCAGACAGATCGGACCAATAACAGCGGAGTTATGGCCCTTGATTTAGTTAAAAATGCACCCCGTGTGGTTCCCGGGTGCCCCCGTTTGGTCACGGGGCAAAGAATAGGGCCACTGCAGATCCCTTTGGAGGGGTAGGCAGAGGGGTAGAATCCCCCCAAATTCATGTTCATTTTATCATTTTTTGTTCATGTTCATTAAAGGTCTTCATCATGATCCCTGCATTGTTTCAGGTGGTATCTTGCTCGCATCAAAAGAGCAGTGGCAGAAAAAACAGTAACGTGGCTCTAGCGTAAATGGAGTTTCTACGATAGAATTTGCAGCAACTCTGCAGTTCAGGGTGAGAAGGTTCTAGGCCCATTTTCCATATTTTATCTCGATGTACATGGAAGATGAGCCTGGCATGTTCATGCCTGTTAGGCGCCATATAACCTTTTCATGTGTTGGTGCGCCTTAAAACCCAATTCGGTTCAATTCAGTTAGTTAAAAATGCTATATATTTTGCCTCGTTAATATGATAGTGCTTTCATTTTTTAGCTCTACTGGCCGAAGGCCAACAGAGCTTATGGGATGGCGAGTTGTCTGTCGTCCGTCGTCCGTTGTCCGTCCGTCGTCCGTCCGTCCGTCGTCCGTCCGTCTGTTAACTTTTGCCTTGTGAACACTCTAGGGCCTTCATTATTAATCAAATCTTTACGAAACTTTGCCAGTGTTTTTATATCAATGAAAGCTCGGACAAGTTCGAAAACCAGCCGGATCAGAATAATTTAACCGGAGTTATGGCCCTTGTTTTGCTGAAAAATGCCATATTAAGCCTTGTGATCACTCTAGCACCTTCATTTATTATTTGATCTTTACCAAACTTGCATAGATTGTTAATATCAATGAAAGCTCGGACAAGTTCGAAAACCAGCCAAATCGGATCAGTAACAGCGGAGTTATGGCCCTTGTTTTTTCTGAAAATTGCCATTTTCTGCCTTGTGAACGCTCTAACACCTTCATTTATTATTTGAACATTACCAAACTTGCACAGATTGTTAATACCTATGATAGCTTGGGCAAGTTCGAAAATCAGCCAAATTGGGTCAGTAACACAAGAGTTATGGCCCTTGTTTTTTCTGAAAAATGCCATTTTCTGCCTTGTGAACACTCTAGCACATTCATTTATTATTTGATCTTTACCAAACTTGCACAGATTGTTAATATCAATGAAAGCTCAAACAAGTTCGAAAACCAGCTAAATCGGATCAGTAACACCGGAGTTATGGCCCTTGATTTAGTTAAAAATGCTATATTTTACCTCGTTTGATAGGGCCTTTATTTTATTCAGTCTTTACCAAACTTTACCAGATTGTTTATATAAATGAAAGCTCGGACATTTCGAAGATCAGCCAGATCGGACCAGTAACAGCGGAGTTATGGCCCTTGATTTAGTTAAAAATGCTATATTTTGCCTGGTTAATTCGATAGGGCCTTCATCTTTCATCTGATCTTTACCAAACTTTACCTGATTGTTTATATCAATGACAGCTCAGGCAATTTCGAAAACCAGCCAGATCGGACTAGTAACAGATGAGTTATGGCCCTTGATTTAGTTAAAAATGCTATATTTTGCCTCGTTAATTCGATAGGGCCTTCATCTTTCATCTGATCTTTACAAAACTTTACCTGATTGTTTATATCAATGACAGCTCGGTCAACTTCGAAAACCAGCCAGATCGGACCAGTAACAGATGAGTTATGGCCCTTGATTTAGTTAAAATCCTATATTTTGCCTTGTTAAGACGATAAGGCCTTCATCTTTCATCCGATCTTTAAGAAACTTTACCACATTGTTAATATCAATGAAAGCTTGGACAGGTTCGAAAAACATCCAGATTGGACCATTTACATCGGAGTCATGGCCCTTGATTTTCTGAAATATGCTATATCTTGGTCTCATTAAGACGAAAGCGCCTTCACTTGGCCGGATTTCATTGAAACTTTGCAGGGAGGATCAGTACCAAGCATGATGTACATAGTCACTGTGTTCCAGTTGAATGATTTTGGCCGAGTTATAGTCCTTTAAAGGTTTTAATACACAAACTTTGTTCCGACTAGTTCCCTTGAACCCCTGGCCGGATTAAACGAAACGTTTTAGGGATGATCAATTCTACGTCTAGTTGTGCAAATCATCGCCGTGTTCCGGTTGAATGATTTTTGGCGGAGTTATGGCCCTTTAAAGGTTTTAATACAGTTCAGATCTAATTCTCCTAAACCCCTCGCCAGATTTCAATGAAACTTTGCAGGGATGATCAGCACCAAGCCTAGTTGTGCATGTCATCGTTACGTTCCAGTTTACAGATATTTGGCAGAGTTATGGCCCTTTAAAGGATTTTGATACCACAATATTTTTCTGAGCTAGTTCTCCTGAACCCCTGGCTGGATACAGAGGAAACTTGACAAGGATGCTCAGTATCAAGCCTAGTTGTGAATATCATCGCCATATTTCGGTTGAATGATTTTTGGCAGAGTTGTGACCCTTTAAATGTTTTAATACAAAAACTTTGTCCAGATAAGTCTCTTCAGATTTCAGCGAATCTTGGCGAGGATGATCAGTACTATTGTTTGGGGCGCTTGTTTCAGCCAAAGGGTTTTTGGACTTTTAAGATAAAATTAATCTACTACCTATATAAGTTATATATCAGTGGAACAGACATACATTTTTAGTGGTAAATAAAAATACTTTACTTTTCAATAGGTTATGAAATAAAAATTTCATGTGCGAAAGTTGGTTTTGATGGGTCATTTTCAATGCAAAATTCTGCTGCATGAAAAATTCAAAAAATATATTTTTTTAGATTTTTTATTCAAAAATAGTTTTAAATTGTTGGATTTTAGTACAATATGACACCCTGAAAGTTTAATAACCAAATATCAAGTTTTACTGAAGTTATTTGACATTTTGTAATTTTCTGCTGTCCCACCAACAAGGAATTTACATAGGAAAAGCCCCATCAAAAAATCATTTTGACTGCAAAATATTTATTTCTCAACTGATTTTCAAAAGTAAAGTAGTTTTATTTACCACTAAAAATGCCAGTTCTAATGATATATAACTTTTGTACGTATTATTTAAATTGCTCGAGTTACTGCAGAAAAACCTTTGGCTGAAACAAGCGCCCCAAACAATAAGCCTAGTTGCACCTATCATTGCCATGTTCTGGTTGAATGATTTTTGAAAGACTTACGACCCCTTATACATAAACTTTATCTTGAGCCAGTAGAGCGTCAACAGGCCCTCTTGGGCCTCTTGTCTTCTGATCTTTACCAAACTTTACCACATGTTTTGCCTTCTTTTTTTTATTATTAGTATATTTTATTTTATATATATATTTTTTTTTTTTTATTTTTTTTTTTTTCTTCATTGATTTATTTTTTTGTTTGATTTTTTTTTAATATTCTTATTTCATTATTTTTTTGTTTAATTTTTTTTTTGGTGTTAACGCCGTGTTAGCAGGAAGCATTGCTGTGCCTATTGCATTTTTAGCTCGACTGATCAGAGATCAGCAGAGCTTATGCCGTTTTGCGGCGTCCGTCTGTCCGTCCGTCTGTCTGTCCGTCTGTCCGTAAACTTTTTTTTGTAGCGACTACTCCTCTGAAACTACTGAATGGATTTTCATGAAACTTTACAGAAATGTTGCCCATGAAGTCTAGTTGATCCTAGCAAAAATTCATGTTGATGTGAAATCCAAGATGGCTGCCAAATCTAAAAATAGGTTTTTAAAAAAACAAGTTTGTAGCGACTACTTCTTGAAAACTATAAGTGATATTTATATGGGACTTTTTCTAAAATGATCAGCATGACATGATGTTGGTCCTTGTCGAAAATAGTTTTGATTCGACGTTAAACATGGCTGCCAGCGGCCATCTTTGTTTACATAGAGTTATATAATGAAAACTTGTAGCGACTACTCCTCTGAAACTACTTGACGGATTTTCATGAAACTTCACAGGAATGTTGCTTTTGATGTCTTATTGAACCTAGCAAAATTTCAGGTCGGCCGGAAATTCAAGATGGCCGCCACGGCTAAAAATAGATTTTTAGCTCTACTGATCAGAGATCAGCAGAGCTTATGCCGTGGTGCGGCGTCCGTCGTCCGTCCGTCCGTCTGGAATGATGTTGATCCTTGTCGAAAATTATTTGGATTCGACATTAAACATGGCCGCCAGCGGCCATCTTTGTTTACATTGAGTTATGTAATGAAAACTTGTAGCGACTACTCCTCTGAAACTACTTGATGGATTTTCATGACACTTCACAGGAATGTTGCTCTTGATGTCTAATTGATCCTAGCAAAATTTCAGGTTGGCCGGAAATTCAAGATGGCCGCCACGGCAAAAAATAATTTTTCAAAATACAAGTTTGTAGCGACTTCTTCTTGAAAACTATAAGTGATATTGATATGGGACTTTTTCTAAAATGATCAGCGTGACATGATGTTGGTCCTTGTCAAAAATTGTTTTGATTCAACGTTAAACATTGCTGCCAGCGGCCATCTTTGTTTACATAGAGTTATATAGTAAAAACTTGTAGCGACTACTCCTCTGAAACTACTTGGCGGATTTTCATGAAACTTTACAGGAATGTTGCTCTTAATGTCTAATTGATCCTAGCAAAATTTCAGATTGGCCAGAAATTCAAGATGGCCGCCACAGCTAAAAATAG
Organism: Cyrtodaria siliqua; assembly: GCA_037043455.1. Lineage (NCBI taxonomy): Eukaryota > Metazoa > Mollusca > Bivalvia > Adapedonta > Hiatellidae > Cyrtodaria > Cyrtodaria siliqua. Next base: position 2,127 of record JAWPHD010003929.1, on the reverse strand, counting down.
ATTTTTAAAAAAGAAGTTTGTAGCGACTACGTCTTGAAAACTATAAGTGATATTGATATGGGGTTTTGTAAAATGATCAGCATGACATGATGGTTATCAGAGTCAAACATTATTTTGATTCGACGTTAAACGTGGCTGCCAGTGGCCATCTTTGTTTACATAGAGTTATATAATGAAAATTTGTAGCGACTACTCCTCTGAAATACTTGACAGATTTTCATGAAACTTCACAAGAATGTTGCTCTTGATGTCTTATTGATCCTAGCAAAATTTCAGGTCGGCCGGAAATTCAAGATGGCCGCCACGGCTAAAAATAATTTTTCAAAAAACAAGTCTGTAGCGACTACTTCCTGAAATCAAAATCAATCAGTAGAGCTTCGAGGTCATTGACCTCTTGTTTTTCCCGGTTCGTTGATTTTTGATGGAGTTACGGCCCCTTGACATTTTTTTTTTAAAATTTATTGTCGGCGCTACTCCTCCTAAACGGCTTGTTGGATTTCTACAAAATTTGGCAGGAAGCCTCAGTATGATGTCTAGTTGTGCCAAGCGTGGTATATAAATAAATATTGGACAAGTTCAAAAACCAGCTAGATATCTAGTTAGTAATGATAGGTTATGGCCCTTGATTTGTATGAAAAATGCTATATTGTAATTTTATTTTCGTTTGTTAAATCTGTAGTTACTTCATTTTTTATCTGATCTTTACCATATTTGCTCCCCCCCCCCCCCCCCCCCCCCCCTCCCCCCCCCCCCCCCCCCCCCCCATGTATGTAAGTTAGAGCACTTTCTATCATATATGGCATTTGTGATTTGTTTCCCATCCCACTTTTGGTCTTGCTAAGCGGTTCTGAGGCCGGGATAGTAAGATGCTGCATCTAAAACTTTCTCACCAATCACCACTGTGAGTTTGAATCCCACTGGGAATTTGTCTTGACGATGGAGAAAGTGTCGATTCTTATGGAAGGCGGGAGGTATATATAACTGGTTCTAACCAGGAAAAGAAAAAGTGGGTGGTCTGCCTCCACCACTAAAAAAGAGAGTCATATATGGCCTAAAATATGCTAAAAATGATGAAACACACCATTCAACCAACCATATTGGTCCTTCTTTATTTGGTCTGGATTGAAGCAGATATTTGCTTATCACTTAATGTTATTCGAAAATATAATTATTCTTGTAAAACACATTGGCCGAATGGTTAACAACGTATGCGTTGTAAACCTTCGCCTCTCACCACTAGCGGGTTCGAAATCCCACTGGAGCTCAAGTGAGGAAATGTAAATTCCTACGGATGACGGGAGGTGTACAGTACTGGTTATACCCAGGTAAAGTGGGTGGTCTGTCTCCACCACAAAAAATCGGCCATCATATATAACCTTAACACCATACAAACAAACAAAAACTTGTAAAATACTAACATTGATCACATGAACCTTTATAAAAGAAGAAATGTCCATTTTATAGAGATGGGTACGAGCCTTTAGACCAACGATGAACATACACACTACCAATGGAGTAGAAAGGCAACACAGGACCATTCAAGCAGACATACATTTCAAGACATAGTCAGTCAAGGGACACTGGCAAGACTGGTGGAGGTATTGGTGGACAAGTTCCTTCCAGATGCTAAAACAAAGTATAAACCTATAATAATGTTTTATATTCCCCCGCAAACCCGAGGTTTAGTGGGGAATACTGTTTCACCTTGTCCATCTGTCCAATCAAACAAATGGTACTCACGTGGCTAGAGTACAATAGAGAACAAAGATGCCGTTCATTCTGTTTCTGTTATGTGGCAAAAAAAATCTGTTACGTGACTAGAAGAACAATAGATAGAACTAAGAGGTAGCCACAAAAATACCCCATTTGTGAGAACATCTGTGTAGCCGCAACCTTGTCCACTCTGTAAGCAAATCTCATGAAACTTAATGGGTTAACTGACTGTGATGAGAGAATGACCCCTATTGAGCTTGAGGTCAAGGTCACAGTCAGTGACCGATCTTAAAAATCCTTGTCTGCTCTGCAACTTCTTTCCTCATCAAGCAAGTCTGATGAAACTTCATGTGGTGATAAAGTTATCACATTGATTTTGAGGTCAAGGTCACCATTTCCTGATCATGAAAGTCA
>JAWPHD010003928.1:167500-201824 GCA_037043455.1 Cyrtodaria siliqua | reverse complement strand
TAAGTACCAAAACATGTGTTGTCAAAAAGAGCGGCAAACTTTTAAGGGAAGGTACTCTATCAAATCAAACACATTTTAATTAAGGGAGATTATCTGAAATATTTTACCTACAAATCTACTGTTATAACCAATCTAAAACATTTAGTGAGATCAAACAAGTAGATCTATTATAAAAAGTTGGATATTTTACTTAATTTAACATTAATACGTAAATATCATTATAAAATTATATTCCCAAAAATCGTTGATTTTTTCCAATTTTTCTTAAACTTTCATCCTCAAAATAAGTACACTTTCAACTTGAGTTGTGAATTGTATTTTAGATATCTGATAGAGAACAACATAAATAGTAAAATACAAAAACAAAAATATGATATTTACACACAGATTTAATTTAAGTATTTTATCCCCAAAAATCGGTGATTTTATCTCTTTTTTCACCATTTTATCCCAAAATTGAGAGTCTGTCTATTTATTTGGTCAAATTGATCACACATTCTGATTGTCTTCTCTATTACAAGCATTATTTACTATATAACTGTATTTTTTATTGTTTAATTATAATTTTTTTAAATTATTCCCAAAAAAGGTGATTTTTTTCATTATTTTACATCTTTTTCCCCCAAAATAACATATTTAGCACGTGATTTGAGATGAGGACTTTGGATATATTTTTTTCCATATTTTTTGGAACCAGAATCAGTTAAAACCATTTCTGTGCCAATTTCTTTTACCTAAAAGTGTATTTTTACTGCTCTATATCGACCCGGTGTGAATGGTCAAATGTATCAGTAATACATTTTAACTGTGTACGACTTAAAATAAAAAAAATATTGCAAAATAAAAATAGTCTAATTAGAAGAGTTGCTCAGTATATATATTATCGCATGGCTGGGAGTACTTTCTATTGTCCAAAGTCATATGCTATGTTGAATACATGGAAACGAAAGTTTACTGATATTTCGTATAACGGCACACTTTTCAAAAAGTGTGGCATTATACCAGATATCATACAAGGGGGCATGGCTAGCGATAAAACAGTTATAGAATATCGAACTTGGTGTTACACGCATATATCATGGAAATATCTCGGATTACGCCTCAATATATTTCATGATATATGCTGGTAACACCTCATTTGACATTCTATAGCTAATTCATGTAGATGCCCCGACGTATAACAACATTAAACTAGAACGAATTCGACGGCATGGCCGTCGTAAAATACTCACGTTTTATTCACACAGGTCACTTCCCCCCGCCCACCCCCACCCTACCCCCACACACACAGCCCAACAGTATATACAATGTAATCTCTCCATCAAAATGTTCATTTGAGAAATATTTTTTAAATAAATACACCTCCTGTTATCCTCCACCCACCACCCAGCTCCTCCAACCCGAACCCCAGGGAAGACGTCCGAGTTTTAAATAATAAATCATTGCACATGCTGTGTATCTCTTTATTAGATGACTACTATACCAATTAATGTGCACAAGTGTGAAAAAATGACATCGTAATTATTAGTGTATTTGATGCCCCTTCCTCCAGGCCCAACTATAACATAGGAGGAAACAAATGCATACACAAATGCATACAGTGTAATCCCATCATCATGTTTCATTTCAGACATAATTATAAAAAAATAAAAAGTAAATCCAAATCCCCCCCCCTCCCCCCCCCCCCCCCCCCCCCCCCCCCCCCCCCCCCCCTCCCTTGGGACACCAGGCAGACGGTCCGAGTTCTATATAATAAAAATGATAAAATCATTTAATATGTTGCTTATGTTTTATAGACGTTTACATACACCAAGATATGTGCAAGAATATGGAAAAATGACAATGTCATTGATTTGTTTGTTTATTTGATATTTTGACACCCTGAGGTCCCCTGTGTTCGGAGCCAAACATAATGTTGCTCTTGCACACCGTCATCATATGGTGATGTCATACCCTATGTTTGGTTGAAATCCGTTCAGCGGTTTAGGAGGAGATGCGGTAACGGACAGACGGACAGACGGACAAACGGAGGCGATTTTAATATACCCTGTTTTTTTCAAAGACGTAGTTATCATAATAGAATCATTTAATATGTTGCTTATCTTTTATAGACGTTTACATACACCAAGTTATGTGCAATAATATAGAAAAATGAAAGTGTAATTGAAATTTTAGTGTATTTGACCTTTTGACCCCCTGAGGGACCCTGGGTACAGAGCCATCATCATAATGTTTCATTTGAGACATTATTAAAAAGAAAAATGAAAAAAAAAAAGACACCAAAATCCCGGCCGCCCCACCCACCCTGGGCCCCAGGGCAGACGTTCGAGATTGCGAAATATAAAAAGCGTTTGATATGTTGCTTATCTTTAATAGACGATTACATACATCAAGTTATGTGCAAAAATATGGAAACAATTACAGTGTAATTAAATGTTTTGTTTATTTGACCTTTTGACCCCCCCCCCCCCTCCCCCCACCCCACTGAGGGTCAATGGAAATTGTATATAACGTAAAAATGACCATGTAGTATTTAACGTTAGTAATACAATAAAGACTTGATGTATAAAACATTTATTGTTGAACTCATCAAAGACAGAATCAGTGCTTTTGGAATTAAGTTGATATCTTTAGTATTACTTCTGTATTTGTGTACACATGCATTATTGAAAGGACAGTAAAAACCAGATAAACACTGTAACACGTGGATATCAACACTTATTCAGAAACATACCAGATACCTGAATACATGCTTAAAGTAATTTCATATTTATAGATGCTGTCACGACAAACGCATTTCTGCAGGCACATAACTCAGTTACAAGAGACGGACGTTTTATACATGTACCTGGCAGTATGCCACTGTCTCGATTCCTGGCTAACAAAAACATTTCAACACACGGTGTACAGATGATTAAAAGACAAATCATGACAGACATTGACAAGCTGCATGGGATGCACATTTGCCATGGCTCCATTTCCGAGGATACAGTGTGTGTTATCATGGAAGAAAACGTAAGAGTATATACTCTTTTATTTACTATATATATGCCATTGTTTGCTTTCAAAGTGCTAATATACTCTGAAATGTATGACATTGTATGTTTTTCAAGTATACACATATCTGATATAAGTGCTGCATCTGCTTTGATCGCTGAGTTACGCATTTGAATGTCGCGTGAAATGCAACATGTTAATGGATTTATGTTCTGCTTATGTGCAAAAGAGTCTGCGTTGAATTGTGTGAACGTTTCTGCTGAATGCCTACGCCGTTATGGGAAATAAATATACTTTTCGTCTGCCAAATAACAAATGACCAATTTACTGTCTTTATATTACTCATATTTTTAAAGACGTGCATGTCTGTTAAAATCGATTGAGTATCAATAATATTTATATCAATAAGAAATGTTTCACCTTTAACACGCTTTCTATGAATCGTATGTGTGTAAAGTTTTGCGCACAATATGACCTATTTATTTGTCGACGTGCCGTAAAACACCATTCATTCATTCATTCATTCATAGTTTAGACTTGTGACTTCATTTATCTTTACCGCTTCTACAGACTGGGAATCAGTGAAGTTTATGGAAAAATGAAACTTACGAGATATTTCTAACGCCAAACAGAAAGATAAACAAGCTCGGTATGCGTTACTATTTCTTCGTTATATTTTTATATGCCTTGAGATGAAAAATCCAGGAATGCCATGTGGTCATGTTAAAGCTTTGCACACGGCCAAAATATGTTCTTGAAAGTTGCCTACTTTGGCCAGATGGGCGTTCAGCCCGCTCGAACATTGCAGTTTTTTCTCAACTTTATTGTCGCCACCGCGTTTTTTTTCCATAGTACTGCCTAATTTACGCTACATACCAACATCAACACATAGGGATAACACCTGTGCCAACTTATGAGGATGTAATGTGTATCATTTCATACGACATTCCTCCATTGTTTAAAACACAATTTGAATTCCAAACGCATTGGTACATCCACTAAAGTCTGCGTGGCTATTAAGCCATCCTATTCCATATACTTTGCTGCAAAAATGTGTTGTGTTCACATATTCATATTCTTATCATTGTGAATGTCATAATGTGCTTAAACATTGCAACTTTAAAACTCATCGACACTTATGGCTATCAACTGTGAAGCGTCTTTAAACGCTATCAAAGTAAAAACATGACACATTCACATTTAATTTAGCATTGCGCATTCAGCATTTTGATTTGTTTTCTTCCGCAGATAGAAGCTAGCAAAGGAACGATAAAGAAGTACTAGCTCTGACAACAAAACAATATACTTTTTTAGGGGCCTATTACAGTGTTTGTCTTTGAAAATCATTATTCTATTGAATATATTCTATACACTACTTTGCACTTTACTTTATAAAGAAACAAATACAAGTAAACAGTTTAGCTAAACGTTATATAACAAAACATAAATAAAATACAATAACAAAAAGCATGCTTCCATTGATTAATATGTTTACTACATACAACAAAAAAAATATTGGACGGGCCTCATCTTCTAACACAAAGTTGAATAGCCCCATTTCCTAATTAAATGGTATGTGTAACAGTGAGTTCGTGTTATCAATACACATGCTGGTGTTGTGGATAAAATACTGAAGGGACGGGACCAACGACTTTACATAATGAGTACGCATTTCTCCAAACTATTAAGTTAATAAATTATCCATTTTCTTAGTTACATATTTTTTCCGATTGATTTTCAGAGGTATATAAAGTGTGCGGAACTTTTTGTTTATACATAATATGTGTATGCATTGTATTATCACATCTACCGAAGGATGTCAACGCCGGGTGTGTGTACAGTAATGTATTACAGCCGGTAGGAAGTTGATGCAAACACTAGTTTCGATATATATACGTAAATCTTGTTTAAACAAGAAACATGTCGTACGAAATGGTCAGCAATGGCATCTTCATAAGTTGGCCTTGATGCTTTGTCTAAAGCATTGGAACTAGATCTCCGGCATTGATATTAAAAGTTTTTGAAAAGTGTATTTTCTCGCCCTGAAAAGTTCTCCGTGTTGTCTTTTGTCAACAGGCAATATACGGACACAAAGTTGGTGATATTTGATGTGTTCATGTACGTATGTAGCGTGTCTAAATGAGGCACAAATATGAAAACAAACTCAGTGACGACGATTAATTTTATAAAAACACTGCTATATTCGAACGAGCTGAAAGTAGGGATCTTTCGAGCCGTGTGCGAAGCTTAACGATAACAACACGGAACTGCATTCCCGGATTGTTCATAGCAAGGCAATTAGAAAAACACACGAAGAAATAGGAAAGCATACCGATCTAGTTTATCTTTAGTTTTGGCGGTGGACCTAGCTCGGAGGTGGCGTTGGAGCATCTTTCAATATACCTCTAAACGGTGTCAGCTCCACTGATTACCAGCCGTGTTCTATGGATCCGCTTTAAAAAGAATACGTGACAACCGTGCGGGCGAGATAGCGTAAGGATGGTCAGTGGCTTCGACATAATTTTGCTAGCCTAAACTTTGTACTTTGTTCCTTTTGCAGGATATAACCGACGCGTATCTCGAATTTCGACACAAAAGGATTACCGAAACAATGGATAGATACAAAGATGTAGCTGACGTTGATGCAATGCTTGAGCGTCTTAGAAGAGGAATTCCATCAGTCTCAAACGGCGACAACGATGATAGAATACTCGAAACACCGATGTAGTACTTTGTGGAGGTGTCTATACTCACAAAGTAGAGATACAAGTAACGCTGATGAATTTAGAACGAACATAGTGAATACATTTGTAACACGGACATGAGGTCTTCTAGAATAATTAGTGCTAACAATGCAGCAGTATAAAACGCTGGTGTATAAAAGACGACACATTTGTTGGTAAAATAGTGCACGCACATTTAGTACTATCTCCAAAATGTATCCAAAGAACTTAAGAGTTGCTGACACAGTTGGCACTCGTGGTATGTATTTCTAAAAGGAAAACTTACAGCGCAAAGTTGTACTAGTATTAGACGTTGATGTACATGCTGTATGAAGAACATGAAGTATGTTTGGGTTTTGCATCTAACAATGGGGTGGAGCTGTTTTATGTCTTTACAACGTTGGTTTGTGTTTTTCTTATAGACATTAGGTAGCCGCATACTTTAGATTTTGCTTATTCCATGTGTGTGGGTTGGAAATAAGTAGTTAGTCTGTCAATGCTGTGTGTACCGAGTCTAGTTTACGATCAAATTAATATTATTTATTATCCACATATATTTATATTCCAATGAAAAACGAGCATGTGTACCATGTGATAATACATAAGATACCGGTAGTGTACGCTTAACATCAGAATCGTCCCAAACATGGAAAATGGATATGTTTTTCGTATTTGATGGTTAAACCGTCCCGAATTCGATATTCGTATTTCGTATTGGAGGTTATTGATAAGGTAACTCTAACGGGTGTCACACGTAGTCTCTCGAATATGACTTGTTGGACATTTATTTTCTGTTGATCGTGTTTTCATCCATAAGAAATGTAAGTGAATAATAAAACGGCCATTATATAGTTAACAGTACAATATGGATTTTGTGTTATTGTAATTGTCAATGTTGTGGTGAAAACCTGTATTGGACTCGACGCCTCATACTATATCTCATTAAACTTGCATTATTGTATTCATTTTTAAAATGTTAAATATTACATAGACACGGTATATGATACACATATTTTATCGTTTGAATATTTTTTTTATTTGTTGTATTATTTTGTTCGTCAAAACGTTTGTGCGTGTGTGTTTGCATAACCATTACATAACCGCATACTTTCGATTTTGCTTGTCCTATGTGTGTGGGCTGTATATAAGTAGTTAAACGTGTCAATATTGTGTGTACTGAATCTACTTTACTATCCGGGTAATAATTGTTATTTTTTAGTTTTTAAATAATACATAGAAAAAATATATAATAAACCCATTTCATCGTTTTAATGTATTTGCAATTTGTTGTATATCCTTACAAAGTTGTTTTCAAGTGTGTGTTTTATAAACATTACATAACCGCATACTTTCGAGTTTGCTTACTAGTATTCCATTAATGTGGGTTGTATATACATAGTCAATCGTGTCAATGCTGTTTGTACTAGCTCTAGGTAACGATCAAATTAATAGTTTATATATCGCATATTAAGCTTGTATAATGTTTGTCTTTTAACATAGACGTGTTACAGAATACAAATATTTCATCCTAAAGGCTTTAAATATTTATTTGTATTTGTTGGATATCGTCACAAAGTTGTTGTGCGTGCGATTTTATATATAACGATCACACTATATCTCATATTAAACTTTTATAATTGTTATTCTTTAATTGTTAAATAGTACATGGACACTTTTATATAATAAACATATATCATGGTTTGAATATATTTCTTCTTTCACGGTTGGGGTTAAAAGCCGTACCGTACCGTGCACTCCAACATATAACTAAAATAGCAGGTGCAGGATACGGATAATACCGAAAGAAGTAATGAATAGTTTAGCTTAGTGTATCGAAACTAAAGGAGATTACCAGTATATGTACGATGTATAATATTAATAATTAAAAAACAAATCGTTAGTCTATTTATTTATATCGTATATTACAACAATTACCATGCACACACGAAACCGATGCATCAATGTAATTGGATAATAAATGGAATCCGTGCCGTACCGTACATACCGAGGAACAATATTTGTTTTACAGTTATCCAAAATAAAAATATAATAATAATTAAAATAAACAAGTTTAAATAAATATCAGACATGGTGTCAATCACATGGCCAAGAAATTAATTAAATTGCATGTTACATTGCACATTAATGGTTTACAAACACTTAGGCAGATGTCAAGAGGGATTCACACATTTTAACAATAGCAGACAGCCGGACATACATGAATAATCAGCAATATTTATACCAATAATGGAGTTTTCTGTTAGCCTTTCGTAACATCTTGAGCGATGTTTGAGAACAATAATTACCACAGCTCGAGTATAGCATAGATATACATGAAAATAGATGCATGGTTATGATAAAATATGTATGAACTACCATTTTCATTTAAAAAAACACATAAAAACGTATATGTCTATAGCGTAAGTATACTTAAATTTAAATAATGTTATTTCACTTATCATATTTGGTCCAGTTTATTATATTTTACATCCTACACGTCTCTATTAGTTTAGTTACACTAAATTAAACTATTCATTACTATGTTCGGTATTCTCCGTACCACACACCTGCTATATCCGTTATGTTTCGGAATGTACGCTACGGTACAGTACGACTTATATCCCCAGTCGTTGTACATAGCCTATCAAGTTTGTTCAAAACAAAACATCGGGGTGACAAAATGTCAACGCCTGGAAGATTAAACGTTTGTACAAAGATATTTAATGATAACATTATATCAAATACTCTCATGAACGGTTGGACATATTTTGGCAGTGGCTTATTCAGGAATAATAAGTATACTTAAGATTATATACAGTGTGATAATGAGTCCCAAAGTTGATAGAATCTCAAATACGTTTTCCTCATTCGGATATTAAAATATATTTCAAGTTCCTTCTTACACGCCGGCCAATAGATAGGTTTCAGTCATTCATGTAAATATGTTTATATGTGTTCACATGTATTTACTCTTGACTTTATATTGTTGTAAGTGTCCTTCCTATATTGTTGATAATAGTGTAGTTCTGAATGAAGCTATGTTGTGTTTTACAACTACAGACTGGATCACGGACCGTTAGGTCAAATGCATGCCGAAATTACAATCTGCATCTCGGACTGTTAGGTATAGTGCATGCTAAAAATACAGACTGAGTCCCGGAATGTTAGCCTGAGGTTAAATGCATTAGATCCCCGACTTTTAGGTCAAATGCATGCCAAAACTGCAAATTGAATCCCGGACTGTTAGGTTAAATGTATGACAAACCGCGACAGAATGTGGCTGTAGAAAATCAAAAAGCTAATACACAAAATGCTAATTACAACTGCATACTGCTCAATGTGACTAATCATAATAATAACTGTGGAAAGGTAGTCTTGACTAAGTATTGACATACGAGCAAATAAAACAAATGTGTAAATGAGATAAGCTAAAAGGTATCTAACATTTCCTTCACAAAATATCAAACCAATGCACGTCAATACATTATACTGTTTGAAAATATGAAAGAAGAATATTTGTCATGAATTATAACGTTACACGAAGTACATAGATTCATGTTTAGATCTTAAATGCTCCCTGATCCAGTTTCAACAGATATTTTCATATTTTCTTATTGTAAAGGTTTTCATATATTTAACCATTTTGTTTTAGTAATAAATGTTTTTCAAATTCAAACGTGTGTTTCAATATTCAATAGCCAGTTCCTGTATGCCATTAATTGGAAGTTCATGAGTTTTCCATTACATAATACAATCCACATGTAGTCAAAATCAAAAATGATTTTACACTTTGCTACCGTTAAACGTGGTCTGTAGTTTGACGTTACACGAAGCAACGTTATATATAACATAGATATATGTTTGTTTGCTTGTTAATGTACAACTAATGTAACAGAGTAACAAGTGTCTAGTAGTGATTGTAGTTATATAAGTTACTATTTCAAGTTCATCTATTCACAATGATCGTATACTGTATTATAGTAACGTTAACACGTTTAAGATATTGACTAATTTATTACCAGTTTTGTTAAACACCAAGGAGAAAACTGGTTGCGTAAAACAATACCACACAACGCAATAACACCTTAGGTTTGAAATGTACCAGGAACAGGCAGTAGGCAATACGGTTAGCCTTAAGATAACCAACTGGTTAGCTTAACTCGTTTTAAGTTTGGTTTTCCTCTTTTAAACTCTTTTTTGTGTTATTTATTCTACGACTTATTTTTACCTTCCAACCAGTAAAGTTCGTAACACCGAACCGTTCATTCTCGAACCCAGATCCTAAGCAACAGCCTAACCGAAGCACAATTCCCCTTGCTTTAACTCTTGATGTCCGCTCTTGTGGTCAGCCTTTTCTACAGCATATGCATGTCATCCAAGTAGAAATAACAATCAAGTTTAGTAAAACATATGGATGATAACATACTTGGCAATGTTTAATTGTTTAAACAACTGACTGTTATTTAACAAAGGACCAACAGCATCCTCTTTCTCTCTGTACATGCAACTGAAGTTCAACTATTAATCATTACTGGAACATCAGGTAATGTGACAATGCGCCACTTATGACTCCCAGGTTTCAACTGCTGACCACAGCATATGTGTGTAATTTAAATGCTAAATTATATCAGTTATAGAATGTAGTTGCCAGTATATTCTCATTAAATTGACCACCGATGAGAAATGACAATGTAAAAGTTATTTTTCAAGAATGACCCTGACATTACTCACATCCAATGCCTGGAGAAATATGACATTATGTCAAATATTTCTCTGAAAAGCCATGCCCTTTTATTTACTGATTTAAGATATATTAAAAAATAGTTAAGATTTTATATGACATAAATAGTAAAAAAGAGATCCATTGGAAACATCAAATACGAACAAGAGCGAAAAATGGCAGACTCGGTTTCTTTGAGACTTTTCTTGAAAGATTATATAATTTGCAATACCTCTCACGACCCCGTAGCTCTGGCTTTAGTGGTATTCTACTTCGACGCCACAACGATTTGGATTGATGATCTCAGAGAACAGTAAGTAATAACACTATTGAATTGTAGTCACGGTGACATTGTACAGCCGCTACACAGCACTATACAAACGCTAGTTTAAATTTCAATAAATATTAAACAAGAGATACCTTGGAAGCAACAAACACAAACAAGAATGAAAAGTAGCAGACTCGGTTTTATTGAGGCTCGTCATGAGAGGTAATATAATGTTCAAAACCCTTCATGCGCCTTAGCGCCGGCTTACTCAGTATTCTACTTTAACGCCTCAACGACAGTACTTGATGATCCAAAAGGACCAGTAAGTAGTCATGATACTGATTTATGTCGTTATATACAAAGTGCTATCATGCGCACAGAATGTCAATAAGAATTGTCAACTTTTCTGAATTAATTGATATCACTATACAGCCAATTATACCCGCGCACACATATCTCTGTATACGTACTGATCAGGATGATCCATTGGAAGCAACAAACGAAAAACAAGAGAATAAAGTACCGAACTCGATTTTATTTAGTCTGTTCACAAGAGGTACTGTAAGACGAAACATCGCCCCCTAGCTTCGGCTTAGGCGATATTCTATTTCAAAGCCACATATACTAGCTCGTGGATCACAAATGAGTCAAATAACACTAATGACCTAGATTAATAAAAATTAATGTCCATCACAGTTCATTGTTTAACCGTGATAATGATTCAGTGTCGCCAACGTCCGGATATCGTCACATTGCTCTTGTCTGGTAGTTATCGTTTCTCCATCATCGTAGTTATGAGTCCCATATCGCTGTGAAGTCATTATCGACCTCCTGTAGTGCCTCTCGTAAGTTTATTTATGATCAGCATAACTAAATCCTGCTTCGTTTGTTGCATACACATATAATAATAATCACCACATACACGCGCATTTCAGTGTTCAATTTGGTATTCGTTCTTCGGCAATTGTTTCTAGATTCAACAATGTTGCCGCACATATGAAATCCAAGTTCTATTAGAAACGTGGCACACATGACCCCCACCAGCGTATGATCGATGTATCAGAATTCGTCGTCAAGTCCAATATCGGGTACAACTGCTTCATGAACTATCCCGTTGGCTTGGAGGTGAGTCATCACTGTCGTCATTGTCAACCTTTACTACTCTAACATTACTTAGCTAACCCTAGTTGCGTTATATACCATAACATATATAACTGAAATCCCAATGTCCGAAATCTGTAGATCAAATCGTTCATTGGTACTCCTTAACATCCGTTAATTCTAGTAGTATATGGTAAACATATTTTTGAGCACAATATTGAATTCAGTCTATTAATAAATACCACTTGAGTTGAGCAAATCAATTAAGTAAGACATGTTGAATATCGTAAGTACATAGTGACATTTTATTGTCTGAAGCGTGGCACCGTGCGTGATAAAATGCATGCTTTCCTACACAGATAAAGCTACGGACTTTATACTTTAGGACATGATTAACCCAGCTCCAGGTATGTGCACAACACTTTTGGAATTATGATTCAACCCCTGGGAACGGGGCTAGAAGGAAGAGAGTTCAGGTTTGAGTGTTGTATTACATAACATGCATAACATTCTTAATTGTATGCGATAGGGATCTAAAATGCTAAGTGTGCAATAACTGAATCAAGTTATACATGTACTACATATCAGACGTAATTTTGAAAGAGACACCTAGGCCATTTCCTGGTGGTTACACTTTAGCTGGTGGACTCGCTCAAAACATATTTTTGAGAACCCAATCCTATAATTATATATACACTTAATTGGCATGAACAGACGGATACAACCATCCAACCAGCTTTGGCAGCGGGGTCCATCCCCATCCCTTGGAACAAAACCCATAAGCCATAACTTATGGACCGTTGAGATCCCACCTTATGATCATATATACACTTACTGAACATGAACAGACGGATACAACCATCATTGGCACTGGGGTCCATCCCAACTCTGTAGACATAGCCCGTGGGTCATAACGTGGAAACTGTTGAGATCCCTACCCTATGACCATATACATGTATACACTTACTGTACATGAACAGACGGATACAATTATCCAACCGGCATCAGCCTCGGGGTTCTTCACCACCCCGGGGAAATAACCCATGGATTATAACTTGAAAATGGAATGGAGATTATTTAGTTCTTTCACTTAAATTATTAAAAGTAAGGTTCAACTATTAAGTGTGCAGATCGGTTTCAAATGTCTTGGACATCAGGTCGTGTAGCGCACATTACGTGGTCCTGCCTTAATTCCATTAAGCGATGGATAAGCTGTTATTTGCCGGATTTTATAACGGATATTTCGACAATAAAACATGTTTAAAAACATTTTTTACTGAAACAATGTGATACATGTCTAAAAATACCTACTGAATATCTTAATGTTTACAATATGCAAACTTTTTAAGCCGAAATTAAGGTTAAAATTTCATACTCCAGCCAACCCCGTTTTCTCTTCTTGGAGGAGGGATTGGATGGGGTATGAAAGTTAATACTCTGACCACATAATGAAATAATGCGTTTTAAAATAGGTGAAAGAGCGAAGTGATGACTACTCATATTCAATTCAGATAGTGTCTCTTGCATTGCTTTGTTTATATTTTCAGCATCAGTATCTAAAAGTAGCTGATTGCAACATGATTGTCTAGGAATTAGTTACTTAGCTACCTCACTTGATATAGACCTTTTTTATTTCATTTTTGCACTACGCGTCTGATACGTTACATTATAAAGTTATACTTGACCAATAATGTGATCGTTTATATAATCAAGTGTTTCACCCAATCCGATGTTACTATTCAGATCATTAACCAGTTCAAAGGTTCTGAATCAACGTAAAATATGTATCACATCATATTTTTAATGATAATTTCAATGATAAGATACATCTTCTCGCTTCTCACCGCTGTGCGTTCGAACCCCACTGGGAGCTCGACTTGTAAGTGAGGAAGAGTCGATTCTTCGGAATATGTACAATATTGGTGTTACCCAAGAAAAGTGAGTGGTCTGCACAACAAAAAAATAAAATTCTACCGTCATATATAAGCTTACCTGTGTTGAAGATGACGTAAAAGACCATACAAACAAATAAACAAACAAACACTCATAATTCCGTCCATCTTTTTATTATTCTGAAACAATGCGTATCTAATAATATATAGGTTTCTCATTTTTGTGACCAGGTATTATATCTCCGTCAGTTACAGACAGCATTCAATATGTGAGTAAAACATGTATTTTGCACAACAAAAACACATTTCTTCTTTTTACATATTATTACATATTACTCTTACACTAATCATTTAAGCATATCATATCGTACTGCCCACATAGCAATACGTATCACATCGACATCGGTCTGGCAATACACAGCCATATCGACCATCTTTCAACACGTGCTAGTTTGACTATTACGGAAGCTTTGATTGGCCAATCCTTTAGCTATCTCTCCATCCTCTCATTCATCACAATGACGTTCGAGTACCTGGACAAGTCATGTAGGATCCACTAGGCAGCTCGATGCTGGACTATTTCCAATATGTCTATATTTTATTGGATGTTCGAATCCCAGACAGAGATGGCATACTCTAGTACCTAATATCATACGAGAGGGCAACCATGCTCCCCACGGGATTTCCACCATGATTGATCACTACTATAATACATTACGAGGTAAATTTAACGGCTGGTTTCACTTCTATTGAGTATCGAAAAAAGCGTAGTGGTCAATTTTATGGCCACTGAAACGTGGCCTTAGTTAAAATGGGAAGCGATGGCCAGAGTCGCACTCAAGTGTTGAACGCTGAACATATTATTCGGACTATGAAGATAACTTAAGAATTCAAATGAGACAACATTTTTGTTTTGATTGAAAGAAATCACTGAATAATTGTTTTGCCGGTTTCATGTAAACTTCGACTGGCAATTAAAGAACAGAGTCAGTGGCAAGTCCAACTCTGGGGCAAGCTACCCGTTACAGATTTCAGGAGTGTAGCTGATGGAAAGTAAACAATAGTGCATATTCCTCATATTATTTTTAAAACATAAAACTGTAATTACAGTACAAACTGATAGTTTGTATACTTTTAATAAGCGGCCTCACACCTCAGCAGTTAAGGCCTCGTGACCTAGAGCTACACACGTCTGCCTTGCAAGGGTTCACTTCCTAGCGGTCGCAAATCTGATAGGAAACTTGTTCCCATCTACATCTCAGGTTGCTGTCGCAATACTATATAAATATCACATCCCATGGAGGGTGATAGAACATATTGTCAACCCGAGATTGGTAATGTCCACCGAGGCTTTAGCCGAGGTGGACATTACCACATCGAGGGTTGACAATATGTTCTATCACCCTCCATGGGATGTGATATTTATTTTATTATACCAAACATCAAAATTCATTTAATCAGCAATTATTTTTTATTAACAACAATAAAGAACTTGAAACAAATTTTTGACAAATATATATATATATTTTTTAATTTCTTATTGTTACATGTGAACCTTATAAAATGTAAGTCCAGCTAGATAAATAATTTTTAATAAGCGCTCACTGACATAGACTAGATTTTATACCATAGTTACCTCCCTTGAACTGGGAAACCACCGTTCTATTTTTAGCACTTGAGGAAACCACCGTTCTTTTTTTAGAAGCACGAGATAATGTTTCATGCCATGAAACATTACCATGAAACATTACCAATTGTTGACTGATCGGGAATGGGGAAATTACATAGAGAATTTTGAGTGAGGTATAATAAAACCGAATATATAGAGGATATTTGCTGGTCTGGAGTGAATAACACATTTTATTCATCGAGAAGTTTGAAAACTTTATGTGTTTTTACGAATGCGAAGCATGAGTGAAAATATTGGAGTTTGATCACGTCGAGATGAAATAATCTACGATTCATTTTCTTAGTTAACTTATTTCCAATCCAGCGATATAACTTTTATAACAACTTTCTGAAAAATATAGTTTTTGTAAAACAATTACCAACTGACATTTTTCACTGTAAGTGACAACAATTTTAAAATACCCGGTACTTGACTAGTTTTAAAAAACTATAGCTCATTTTCTTAGTTAGACCATTTACAGTTGAATGATATATATTAAGCAGTTATTTTCGAATCAAATTAAAAAATGTTTCAGTAGTTCAGGCAGTGAAAAAATAAAACTCTATATTTCCCACGTATGAAACACCACTTTTATTTCATTGTTAAAATCCACTATTTCACTGCTAAGCATACAATAAAATGCATTGACAGGATATAAACATTATTTTTTCTGTTAGTTACCTTACAATAGTGCAACACTATACTCGTTAGATTTAAAAACAAATCATTTAATGCCAGTTTAAACTTTTGTTTTCCACATGTAAGTGAGTTTTGAACACATTTTATCTTTAGCCACTTATTTTTCATGAATCAAACATGACGAAATTTTAATAGAAACCATGAGAACAAATATATTGGTCATCCCGATTGAGTTTAAACGCCCTAGTTTACAGTGCGACCGAAATAACTACAACATTTTATGAAAAAATAAACAAATACAAAACAAAATAAAAACTCTAAATATATATAAATAGTTTAATGTTAACTGTCAGATTTCACATAAACGATATATGTCTATAACCAGAGTATTTTTTTATGGAAGTTTGACACCGGATCAAACGACAAGCGTCATCAGTGTAAACATTTCAAATTGACAGGAAGTTACCAAATGACACAATGCTACTAGTAAATGATTCCATTAACCCACACTGTCCATAAATGCTCAAATATAGATGCTGTTAGTTCATGAGGAATTCCCAACGTTCAAATCTGACAAAATGGTGAAGCTTCATGAATCAGAAAACGCTAGTATAGATACGGGTTTGTGTATTCAGTTGTAAGAACATGATGGTACGAGGTAGATAGTATTGCTAAGTATATAATTAGATAGGGCTATAGCAGTAACGTGTTTTGAAAGCTTGAAACGCCTATAGTGAACAGGATCTCGTGAGAAGCTTTATCCTCGAGAGTAATTCTTGATACTTGGAATATTCACATGAGGTTATACAAGCTGCCAGTACACTTGGTTATACACTAGTAGCGACTCATGGTTTTGTATTCAACTGATAGGTTTATAATGTTGTTCCATCTGACAAAGAAAACTATTGATATTTGTCTTAACAATGCATTTAGTATGCAATAAATAGTATACATATATTATATATTAGGTATATATATATATGTGAGACAAATTATCATATTATAAGTGGAGTGCATGGTCCAGTGGTAGTGCGCCGAACTCCTGATCGAGAGGTCGTTTGTTCGATCCTCCGTCGTGGCCACGTTATTTATCCTTGACCAAGATAAATAATCCACATTGCTTAGTACTGGTTCTACCCAGGAAGCCATCGAGAGTGATTAATCTAAGTTGCAAGAACTTTTTTCGCAATCGATGTAAAATAAATACGTTTAAACAAACAAATTATCAACCAAACAGTGCTTAAATTAACAAATATCGAGTGCTTTCGGCTGTAATCGCCTTCCTCAGGATACATACATAAAGTTACAAAAACATTTCATAAATTTCGGGAAAAAAATGTTTAAGAGCAAAAACATAAACCAATCAATACTATAAGCGTGCGCTTTATGCTCCCATGGCAGTAATGGTATAACTCAGCAGTGTATATGCACGACACAAACGTTGCGATACGTTTATAATGGTATAACACAACCGCAAGATGGCAACAGTGTATATGCATGACACAAACGTTGCTATAACTTTATATACGTTGCTACATGTTTACGAGTAAAGCCGAAAGTGCTCGATATTTGTTACAAGTAGTTTAAGCACTCTTTGTCTCACATATATCTTTTTTTAAATACCTATCTTCCCGGAATCCTCGTGATCCAGTGCTTCAGAAAAGGTCTTGTAAGATGTATATTATTCTTTACCATACAGTTTATAAAAACCCAAGCGCTTTCGGCTTTACGCCTTCATCAGGGGTACACACACACACACGAAAATGACAAATACGAAACAAAAAAACACTAAAATACACGGCAGTTTAAATAAAACTCTTTAATTGTGCCGTGTGGTTACCGTAATAAAACTCTTTGATTGTGCCGTGTGGTAACCGTAACATGTCTCCCCATACATCCAATCACTAGCTTTATCTTTGTTCCCACAGGAATGTATGGCATTCGTTATACCAGTTCCACTTTTATCTTGCGTTCTGTGAACTTAAAACAGTATGAATATACAACAATATTTCCTATTGGGACTTTGCATGCACTTACATTATGCATAAGAGCATAATCAGTTTCAATAAAGGCAAACGGTAAAGTTGTTATATCATAAGTTCTATCGACAAATTATTTTCCAGATATCCTGACGCCGATTAGCATTCAGTTGGTGAATAGTGTCGCTTTTCTATAGTAAACGTATTAGAGAACTGTTTGAAATGGAATTTAAACGTTGTTAAAGTAAATCGAATTCGAAGTTTTATATAAGAGGGTAACATGTGATCTTTACCACTACAAGCAAATATGATGTGTTGATGTGCGTCGATATGTCAAGTCTTGACATATTTGAAGGTGGCTTTCGAAAAATGGTTCTGCACTTATGGATAAGTAAGCATAAAACAATGTGTATTAATCCATTTTAAAAGTGTACGCATGCGGCTCATACATTTTTGTAAAAAGTAGATTAATGAATGAAATTTAAACAAAAACTTATTATTTATATAATCGCTTTTACGTCATACGTTTTATAACGACATTTACGAACTATTTAAATCGAAGTATATTTTATGTTTCAGTTAAAGTTTATAAAATGAAAGGTATATATTAAAATAATAATAATAATAATAATAATTATAATAAAATTATTTTTTCCTACAGGTGGTGTTTTATCTTTATGGATTTTAGACACAGGTAACATGTTTTCTCATACAAATAGTGTTTTAGGTGTCGCGATTTGGTTATTACATATTAATTTATTTTCAACAAATAATGCAATCCGAATACCATATGTCTTACAAGCCTTGTTTCGTGAAGTTTATTTCAGCAATGATAGCAAGTAATTTTTTGTATTATTGAGAAAAAAAAACACTTTTAATGTCTACTTTTCTGTAAAAGTGGCACACACATGTAATATGAACGTTTTTGTTAATGCAAATTGCAAAACTTAATGTGTGTGATTTAGATTTATTTGTTTATTTATTTTATTGTATATGTTTATTAGTATTACTATTATTATTGGTTTAAAATGAATCTTTCTTTGATAATTCGGAAATTGTATTAGGCTAGAAGCAGCGGAAGCTTTTCTCGTGGATATGCCGCATAACTCTCGTTTGAATTTCAAGTGTTTTGACACGAAGTAGTCCCAATTTGTACTCACGTTATGTAACGCGGAACATACAGTTGTCTTTTAAAAAAGCGCTAGTTTAAGCCAATTGTAAATGTGAATACAACATACACAATGTATTAAGTAAATTTATAAGTTAAACATCATCCTAGAAGTCGTTTTGACCACTTTTGGCATACACAGCATAGTCTAAATCGCCGGATTTTTGTTTTGAACTGCAAAATTATCGATTTCTCAAAACGGTCACAGAATGATGACTTAAATTAACAGGAATGATAGATCGGTACCACTACTACATTTCCTGACAATTTCCGCAAAATGAATGACTACCCTTGTTTGAGATCGTTTTGAAAGATGGTCACCCCTTTTATTCACTCAAAACACACATATTGAAAATGGCGGCTAAAAGGTAAATAAGCAAAACTGAAAAGCAACAGTAGAAACGTAAAACATTAATATTTTCTACTCCGGAAATAGTTATTTCCTGTCCCGGATAAAATGTCAGTAAATCAGACTTCCAGTCCCATATTTAAACACGTGTCTGCCTTAACTTTAACATGTTTACGGGTAAAAGTCAGCTGCATCTAGGCGCTTAAAATCTCCACTATTATAGCAGGCTGCTGCTGTGTTGAATGAACTTGGATAATTGCAAGTGAATAATTAACAATTCCAGGTTTTAATGAGCAAAATGACAGAATTAGTCATGTGCCTCAAAGCCATTTAATTAACTTAGTTTTTGTATACTGATTATAAAAGGGGAACAGGACGTTCATTCCATTTATTGATAAAGTTAGACACACCAGTGCGAATGCACTTTTGAAACATGTAGCTTCCTCGAGCTCATACTAATTATACTACCGAACCAGATATCATTTAGTCTGTTCATTTGATCTTCTTTTAAATTACTATAATAAAATATAGCGCTGACATTTAGTGTGAACTGATTGTATATGCTTTATAACTCAGCTATGGTCAGAAAGCGGTCACAGTTGTCAATTGAATTGTGGGGACATAGGATGGCATTTTTTAGGGACAAATGCTTCACGGTAAAAGATTAATGTTATTTAATCAAAGTTCATAGATACCTCATCTGTTATGGTTCAAGGAAGTTTCAGTCATTAGTTTGTTGACGAGTCTGTCATTGTTAAGGCCACGTTATATTTGCGTGCATGGATAAAATGTGTATAAATATACAGACTTAAACATTCTAGGAGAGCCTTGTCTGTTAGAGCCGTATAATTGAGAGCCCTGTATGCCCGAATAAAACGTGTTGTTATTTGCACCAGTGAGTTTGTCAATTCATTATCCCACAACGACGCATATGTGTTGAATGATGTAACAAATACTTGTAGAACAGCTAGTCTACAGTTGAACAAGACTGATCAAGGTCATATCACGTTCGTCTCGATTAGTGACACTGACAGCTTTTGTGATTAGACGCAAACAAACGAAAGGTATGTACTCTGTACTAATCCATTAATGTTTTATTCCTGCATGTTCCTGTTTATCAATCGGTATGTAATAGAGTGTCTCCGCTTGTTAACATTTAATAAAGCATTGATATATTATTTTCATGATGGCAGAGCAGAAATGCACTGTTGCCCCGTTCCCTCCAATCATCCCACCCCACACCCAAGGGCATAACAGCTTATAAGCACAATACGCGTGTGCATATCGGTAATATATATGTATCTTTTTTTAGGTGCTTATCTCAATTAGCTCGACTGTAAAAATATTCATTAGCAATAAATAAAACTCTTGTGAATGTAGGCATGTAGGTAGCAGAGCTCCAGATAAGGTGCATATTTGCGTAAATACGCAAATAAAATGGTGGAAAAAGCAATATAAATACAAAACCATGCGTATCATAACGCAAAATAAATATTTGATAAGCAATTCCTCTCGAATTGCTTGCGTATTTGCAATTTTTCATTTCTAATCGATCGCGTATTGGCCCAGAGTTCTCACAATATTTCGAAACAAAATCAATTATAAGTAAAAGACTGGTTCCGAAATTCAGTTTTAATTGTGTGCGATTTACTCATTTTTGCCTGTACCCTTTTTATATCGTGTATGCGCTGGGCGATCTAAATCAAGCGTCGGTTAAAAATGTCAAACGCACAGAACATAATGATAAACGTGAGTACCATGTTTGATTATGTGTTTTGTTTGTTGTAAGTTAATTTTACAAGGAAATACCCAATTGAAAACATCCAGGTAGGGTAAAAATACCCAATTGAAAAATAAATGATGGGGTAAAATTTATTTTTTACCCAATTTCAAAATGCAAATACCCAATTAAAATAAAAACAATGGAGTAAAAATACTCAAAGTCCAAACCCTTATCTGGAGCTCTGAGGTAGCATCATTTTGCAATGTAAAAAATGACATTTGCGAGGAATATCTGTTCACATTAACAATAAATATACAATATTCAAAATGACATGTCATTACCTCCATTTATGGCGTGTTATATCGGACTGACAGCGGCCCGATATATGGTATCAAGTGATACAAACTATGTCGGCCTGACGTTGGCCCGAGATATAATAATAGACATTAGAAGAAATGTGCTATATTCATTCAGATTAATGCATTAAACAATCAATTTAGCATGCCATACAAACAAAAAATTCAAAAATTGGAAAATATTGAATTAATCGGCTCTACATCGACCCGACGTCGGCATATCCAACATTTAGCCGACATCTGACCGATATCTTTTCAGCAAATCATAAAAAATACACACAAACCCAGTCAGCAAGCCTATATCGAACCGATATGTTTCCTATATACAGATAACGGATAGACATCGGGCCTTGCCGCTCTGTTACTGATATCGGTAACAGAGCGGCAGTCTGCCGACATTCCGACCAATTACCAAAATCTATCCGATATGGCCATGCTGGCTGGGGAGTGGTGGGGTGGCTTGTAGTCTAAGACTTTCCAGGAGAGGGAGGTCTGTCTGAGGAAACTTTTCCTCTTTTTCTTCAGGGTGGTGGTGGGTGTGGGGTTGGGGGGATATTTTGTAGATTATTCTAGGGGGTAGACTGAAGAAACGCTTTCCGTTCGCGGCGATGGTGGTTTGTCCATAAATAATTAATCATTTAAACTTCTTATTCTTCCAGTACTGTGCTGGGTTCCTCTGGAACATCTTCGCACAACGCTGAATATTTACATGAGTGATGGAAAGTTCAAGGTGCAGTTAAAACTTGCTAAACATAAACTCACAAAAGTGTTCGTACGAAGTGAAAGAAATTATAATCGATTTGTCCACAATTAATCATTTAAACTAGCTCAACATCAACTCACAAAAGTGTTAGTACAAAGTAAAAGCAATCCGAGTCTTCCAGAAATTACATGAGATGTCACTAGTCGTCTGCAAATAATGTCAATATTTACTACTGTTACGTCACTGATTTTAACACGCGCTAAATTGCATAATGTGGAAAGTTTCCAGCCAAGACAATTTAACCTTCATACCGAGTGTTTACAAATAAAAAAACATACTAAATGAATAACTCACATATGCTGCTAGTGTTGTTTAATCATTGTGCGCTCTCCAATTGTTGACATGTTCAGCATATTTCTGCATTTGTTGTCATTTTGAAATTTCCCACGGAAACCACATATTTTCTAAAAAGCCTTAGTTTCGCATTTGAACTCTTTAAATATTCTGCTGCACATATTCTATAGGACTTTGTGAAGGAGTCGGAGAGACTTTCAAATTATTTCTGAAACTCTACTCTAACCAGTCATAACGGAAACGTTGCACAGAAAACTGTTTTAAAGAAAACAAATCAGAATTTCGAAACTAAAACTCCTATAGTGGGAGCCGGTGTCTGCGTTAGAAATGCTTAAAGCGTGACAACGACGATTTACCATCAAAATCGAGACACATAGATTAGCAATTATCTTCTTCTTTTTTTTCTTTTTTTTTTCTTTTTTTTTCTCCCGTTACCGTAAAGTTCGCTTGCGCTCGAAGTGCCTTCGGCATTCTCGCTAGCTGTGCTCGCTATTAATTTCATCCTTGGCGACTCTTAATTGTAAATTACCGGTAGTTTGTTAATTGTTTTCACTCCAAAGTATTTTGAGCGTTCATATTCTTTGTCACTTTTGACAGGTCAAATGTACTTTTTTGGCACTTCTTACAAACATTGAGGCTGCTATTCATGGCTACAACTAAATGGCAAACTACAGATCTAATACGTCTCTGCTCTTTCTCTGTTGTGCTCATGTGCTTCCATGGTAGCGTGTACTACGACAGATGTCATGACACGGTGACCTTTACAAAGACTCAAGCGGCTGACAAGGTCAAATACACTCTCTTTGGTCATTTTAAATTTATCATCGGTATGTAGGCATGACACATCAACATCCGTGTCTCTAATATTAAGTGTTCATTTCCCATGACTGAAAAGGGTCAACGGTTTCATAACTGTGTTACCATTGGGCAAGGACAGTAACAAATGAGGAAAGAGTATGTAACCTCTGTTAATGCGAAAGTTGACGGTAGGATGTCAGACATATCTTTCATGCTTACATTGGCCTCCAAGTTACAGTCAGATGGTTTCAGGGCTATCCCTTTATAAAATGTCCTTGTTGTTGTCACACAGTTGCATTTTTTCCCAAAACTTAGTCACACCAGGAAAAAGCCATTGAATATTTCAAGGACGGCGTTTTCTACTTTCTCGAGACATGCCGGCTTTCACGTTTTCAAAATCAAACGCCTCTGTGAGGGAGTTTACTTCCACCTCTCCACTTGGGTCCTGTTTTACCCTGGTCAGAAGTCTTAAATAATAAGGAAACACTGCAATTAAAAAGATATTTTGTTTGGCACTAAACAACCTAATATTATGCAAGGAAATTAGAATTAAATTGGCTAAAAACACATTATAGGTTGTACATGTACATGTATAGAGCCACCCCAGAGAGAAGGGAAGGACAGCACAGAGGCTTAAACCCGAAGCGTCAGACTGGCAACGCCATCCCTTTCAAAGTGTAAAGCAAAGTCTTCGATGACATACAAAAAAATATAAAAAGATCGGACAGGGAAAGTAGGATTCAAGGAGGACAGTCAACCACAAAACACAGAAACAAACACGCAAACAGACAAACAAGACGGCAAAAGTAATAATAAAAGCAAACGACATCACAAACACAAAAGGGTTGACAAGCCTTGGAACGGTCAGTGGCACAGTAGGCCACTGGGGGTTTAAACCGGTTCTAGGGTGCACCAAACCTCACACTTACCCTACTGTCATCCCATTAAAATAGGACAGTGTAAATAAAGAAATCCCCGCCATGATCTAATCTCTAACCAACAAGGCAGCATCAATAGGCAATATAAGTAAAACACAAATATGCTCGTTTAAATATAATACAAAAAAAACATAGCCTAGAAAGCCACAATGAAGGTACTCAATGACTTGGTAGAAGCCAGAGCAACAAGAGAATAAACCATTAAGGGCACGACAAGAAAGATCATAGACAAACATCAAACGCCACCGTCCCAATGGGCTTTAGGTAGGCATCATCATAGGGTTCACAGCCTGTCCGGTCACCGTACAATTAAAGCTGAAAGCATAGTGGCGAACTGTAAAAGGGTCCACCAACAAGCATGCAGTACGTTGCAAATTGATAGGGTCATAACCTCTTTTGATAAACTTTTTAACAAGTTTAACAAAGATAGTATGAAAGTGATCATGACCAAGAATCTTACGAAGTTATAAATCACATCACCATAGAAGTCAGGTTGTGATAGTCCTTGTCGCAGAAGAGTCCTTAAATTACTTTTATATTTGGAAAAAATATCAGGGTTACGATAATAAATTTTGCAAAGGTTTTACGAAGTTTATGGTAACGGTAACCCTGATTGAGAAGCTTTTTAGTTATACAAATTTTACGAATATTAAAGTCCTCAACTCGAGTACAAGCTCTTGAAAAACGAATAAGTTGAGACACATACACCCCATAAGAAGTTGCAATCTTTTTTAATGAGTGAAATTTCTAACTTCAAGACAAAACTAGATACTGTACACAACCTATTATTTACCTTCAATTACATAATAAATCATCCTCGCTGTATAGCCTTAGCAACAACATTTCTTTGGATAAATGAAGAAACAAAAGGTCATTATCTACGCATTGCCCCTAACTCACACCGAATATATATAAAAAAAATATCTGAAATAAATCAGTTCCTTTTACTGTTATTTCATATTGTTCTTTTAAACAAAGTATAGATATACAATTTCGAAAAGAAAGTAATTGGTTAAGTAACCCAAATCTTTATTTTACTAGTTTTGTTTGCGAATCTCGATTTTAGAAACATTGCAGAAAAACTTGGCTTGGCAGTGATCATTCCAGGATAAAATGTTATGGGGTCATGTGGCCCATCCCGGTAAAAAATTGTGGGAACATTATGTAAAATAGGGGGCCATGTAAATAATATGAATCAACTACGGTATATCCAATGAATATCCACTGACAACATATTTGTAATAAATGTCAATTTCTACCAGTAAGATACTTTGTAAAAGGTGTAATAGTATATCATACAAAACACCTCCTATACAAAGACACATCTACAGCAGAAAACCAGTGCCATTTATTTCAGAACGATTTATGAGAAATATAACTGAATGTGGGGACTTGAGTTTCCTCTGCTGCGAAATGGGCGTCTCATAAAGTTAGTTAATTCACAATTTACTATCGTCACTGCAGTATTGAATATGTTCAGTATGTTATACTGTCTTCCGATGTTAAATACTTTTTTTTTCTCAAAAGTGAACAAATATCAAGGCGATTCAGTTAACCCTTTATCCATAAAAAGGAAGAGAAATACCACTATATTTCGCATGTTTTCTCCTCTTCCGCTTTTAAACTGGCATCTAGAATAGCTAGCATATGTAAATGTTAATATGCATTGTGTTCTCACAATTCCAATCCGTCTATTTAGCTGAATATTTTGTCTTTATTTAATGTTTAACACATTCTTACTTGCGATTTCATTCGCGTAAAATATCTAATTACTCCTTGGCGGCCATGTTTGTTTACATTTTGTCTTGATCATCTTCGACGCTTGAGTTTCAATAAAAAACAACACACGTCTTAATAAGCAAGCGTCGCAGGCTCCGAGTCATGAGACTAGTTCGTAACGGAATGTTTCGTACGGGATGTTTCGTGCCAATACATTTTTGGGGTGGGTCGTGTCTTCTCTCGGGATGTTTCGTGCCACATATTAAAATAATTATAAAATAATTTGATTATATAACTTTATCATATTAAATCTTGTCAATGCTTTCTCCAATATACATTTTATATAATAATTGATACATGGTCTACATTATTTACATTTTCAGAAGGGCATTGTAGGTAGAAAAAATTCAATGCTAGCCACTTTTTAAAAATAAATAACGTTTTCTCATGTTAGATAAATATAAATCAAGGAATCCACGGTATTAATGTGCAGTAATGTATTTTTCATTGAAGTTAAGGTGGCATTTTTGTAAGAAATAAGGGTCACAGTAAGAATTCAATTGTATTCAGGTGAGAGAGAGAGAGAGTGTCTCCTTAACCCACCACTAGACAGACAACTCTTCCAAGGATGGATGTGTTTTAGGACATCATTTGCTCCGTTTCCTGAACCATGGAATGAATACCTTTACACACGCTAAAAACAACTACATGTAGAAATTATAGTATAGGAATATAGGTCAGCTCGCCTCAGAACCAATGTCGTGAATGTGTACTCTGAGTCAAGTCAGCCTCTGGTCAAGTCGGCTCATGTAAACTGTGACTGTCACCGGATCAGCTTGGCCTGATTTATAGTTTTATACCAGACCTTGAGCTTTATTTTGTGTTAATTGTTATATAATTATTAATCAAATTGGTTCACTCAACACGGCCCCTTTGAAAGTTCGATTTGTAAAACAATTAGGTATGACAAAGTACAGTTAGAAAAATTAACATTAACTCTTTTTATTCTCTAAGATCTATGAAGGATTATAAACGAACTTATTCATATAGTATATTTGTTTTAATAATAGGGTCCGAGTTGAACCAGCCAACACTACCCCACTTCACCATGGGTTCGCAATAATTAATAGAGGGAGGATGAGACTGTAATACACTGTAGAACCTATTTATCTCATATACATCAGTGCACTCCATTACGTGGTCCCGCCTTAATTCCATTAAGCTATGGAAAAGCTTATAATAGCAGGATTTTATAACGGATATTGCAAAAATATAACACGCTTATAAACACATTTTTCTGAAAAAAATGCAATAATCTGTGTAAAATAAGCTATTAAATGTTTTAATTTTACAATCTGCGATGTTTTAAAGTCGAAATTAAAGTTTTATTTCATACCCCAGCCAACACCGTTTTTGCTTCTTGCAAAAGGGGTTTGATGGGGTATGAAAGTTAATACTTGGACCACGTAATGCAGCATGAGGTGACAAAGGCGGATCCAGCGCCCACACACCTCATCCCGATTCATAAAAAAGTATAATTGCGCCCCCTAAAAAGGCCTATGCACCGCTAAGAAATGGCAAAAAACATTGTGTTTTTTCTTGTCAACCCATTTTTGGAAAATTACATGAAATCCTGCATTTATACCTCCAGAAATGGATCTATATTATAAATCAGCTTAACTTTAATATCTTACTGATGAGGAAAGCATTGTACTATTACTACAGGTTTTCTTGACTGTTTTTTTTTAAAATAATAGCAGGTTTATTTTCATCTCACATCCATCCAAGTTTGTGCAGCAAAATTAAGCACCCACAACATTTTTATTTGTGACCCTGATCCTGACAAGGAAATAGCTTCAGATTATGAAGAAGAATTGTGATGATGAATTCAACAACATTATAGCATCAATTACTGAAAAAGACTCCATAAATGTGGAACTCCCGCAAGATTTGGATTTGAATTCTATGCTTCAAAACATAATTGAAAAAAAAGTGTTGACACCAATTCAGACTGAAACAAATAAAACTATCACCAGGATTGATAAATTGAAATTTCAACATTTTGTGAAAAAGGAATATTCAGCAGTTATTTGTATTATTAGCACTATTGGTCCGTTACAAAAAACGAACATGGGAAAACTCTTTCCAATCATTCATGAACATTTAAACAGCAGAGAATATACATGTATGTATACATGCGCAAATGAAAATCAGTTTCCATTTACTAAAATGGCGGACACAACTTTGATGGGAAGATTTTAAAAGTTTACTGAGTTCACGGCTGAAGATTCCGAAAGAACACAAAGAACCATCCGCAGAACTTTATTTTCTAAGTGCTAAGAATAGTGATTTTGAACAGAGAGAAGTAACAATGTTCACTGTATAACACGTTATACAACACATTTACTATCACCATTGCCAGTGTATAACACATTTATCACATTTATATCTACCATGACTAATGTATACCACATGTATTACTACCATGATCTATGTACGTCACATTTATTACAATCATGAATACTATCGCTGTCTTCTAAACTCATTTCAACTGTTGATTTCGATAAAGTGCAAAGCAGAAGTTGTGGATGTAGCCAGAATGTGGTTAAGCATTTCCATGTTGAATCCAGTGGCAGATGGAGTAGATCTACATTTATCATAGACTGAAGAGGGAGCCAGATTGTGGTTAAACATCTCCATGTTAAATCCAGTGGCAGATGGAGTAGATCTACATTTATCATAGACTGAAGTGGGAGCCGGATTGTTTCCCTATAATTGGACTCATAGCCAGATTATTGTTTTCCAAGAATGTGAGAGGGCTGGATTATTTTTTTTTTAACATTTTGAGGGACTGTTTATATTTTTTCCTTAAGTCAGAGCTAGGATATTATTTTTTTTGACAATTCAAGGGCCAAAATATTTTTCCAGGAAAAATCCCAGGCCCAACCCCCTGAAATCAAATTGGTCGGTCCTTTCAGGTCGGGAACGTTATCTGGAACAATAACAATTAAGGTAAACACTTTTAAGATCAGGCAAATGAGGCCATGGTAGTAAGGCAAGCGATATTTCACTGCATGCAGCTATAACCTCTGAGACGAGAGATAGTCAAGGCCGCCAAGTGTTTATCTGGCCAAATTGCTGGGAGAATAACTGTACTGGTAATTTTCATGATAGCAACATGTTCCTGGGTATTGTCATTTTAAGACACTGTTTCGATATGTGGGCCTGATCAATGAAAACAAGTAACCCCAGTTTTTGATTACGTGTTTATTCTATGCAGTCTTACATCATAATGCCCCTTAATACAATATAATACACATTGATAATCTCTAGAACTAGTATAATAAATGATAAGAGTACAATGCTACAAGTACATAACCAAACACCTCCCCCCTTATGAACGAAATCACATAGCTATTCGTGTTCATGTATTAAATGATATACGTGTAATCGTATCACCCTTGTGGAAGAATTGTACATTAACACGTCGACATTTCATTTAAAGTTGATTAGAAAAATAATTGCAATGTCCCACTTGGCAACATAACCGGTGTTTATAATTATTACTTTTTCACAAATAAAGGTTTCAAGTGAATGCTTTGGTGCATAAGATAAATATTTTGATACATATAATGGTTAATTAGATACACATAGTTTCCTTGTCAAACAGTGTATAAAATGGACCTTTGGAAACGGCCGAACACGACACATACAACATATTGCAGTCTCGGTTTGATTGAGACTGTTCATGAACGGTAGTGAAATATGCTAGTTACCGCTCACGCCCTCTAACACCGGGTAGATCAGAACTCAATATTCATAAAATCAATAGTTCATAATTTTAACCATCTCGAAGATGGCATGCATATTGCGGTGGACATAGAGATTTTCCTCCCCCATGTCCAGCGGCATATGGTCCCAGTATCTAACAAAATACTATGCCCCGAAGAGCGAAATAACAAAATGGAATTTAGTTGGGAGCAGCGGTTATGAAGCCTGCATATCACAAGTAACAGCCAAAAGTCTAACTTAGAAAGCAGACAACATATCCTATGAGTGGTTAAACAATACCCAGAGCCTTTTATCGGCCGGAGTAGTGGAACCACCGAATCGAAAATTAAGTAAGGAAACAAAAGAAATTGAAAATGTACCACCGTTAACTAAATATAAGTATCGGGCTCAGCGATCTTCAAAGATCGAATGAAAAACAGTCAGTTATCTTTTTGCTCAGATAACTGAATTATTCGCATTCTTTGTTCACACGTGGCTTCCCTAACCTTCCATATCGTGTCCTATAATGTCCTTATTATGTTCAAAGCTGTGTGCCCTCGCTGCGCTAAGACTTTTGGGTTGATTTGTGAATTGAGATTTCTTCTCATTGTTTTGCGCTAATCTTTGTGAATGTACTCTGTTTATACTGTATGTCCTCGCGTTTGTTTTCACTCTGTAAGATCTCCTTTCTGTATCCCCACGTAAAACTGTTCCTTGTTTTCCCATAGTTTCTCATTGTCCAGTGTTATTCTCCATTAGTCTAGTTTCTCTGACAAACACGGAATTTGGGTGCGAATGTTTCTGCCTATCATCAATTGAGACGGTGAAAATCCAGTGGTGGATCCTTTTGACCCAAAATTCTCTTTGCAATTTTCACTCCAGATTCAGCTTGGCCATTTGCTTGAGGAAAATATGGGAAACTGATTGTGTGCTTAATATTGAAGAGGTGAATTGACTACCACCTTCTGTAACAAGTTTTTCGGGATCACCCATGTGTGCAAACATATTTGTCATTTTCCCTATGATACAGGCAGTAGTTACTTTGTGCAGATATTTATTGTAGGCCACCAAACACTTTGTGCTGCCAAGTCTTTGCACTTTGTTACTCCTTGGTGTCCCACATGAAGTTTCTCTTAAACAGCTGCTCTTTGATTTTCGGGTACCACTATTCTTTGTCTGTAGATAAGTAATCCTTCAGTTACAGAGAGCTCTGTGCACACGTTGAAATAACTTCTGATTGATTTTGGAAGCCTTTTCTGGCCATCCATTTATGGTTAGTGAAATAATCTGAATGTCTGGGTCATTTTGAGTTGCATCCTGGAATTTAATCTTACATCACTCACTGGCCTATTTGAATTGACACTTTCTAAGTAATCATTGACTTCATAATTATAAGATGCAACACCTCTCACGCCTCTAACTCTATTTGTGCCCATGAATATCGCGCCTCCTATGCCCACTCGACTCGTATCAGCGGTAACTACTATGGGCTTTCTTTGGTCATGGTTTGCTAAGATATGTGCTTATGTCAGCATTGTGTGATTTTTGAGAATGCTCTGTTTCGGTACCACGCTATATCTGACTTCTAAAGGTCAGTTATGGGACTCATGATTGAGACAAGCTGTCTACATATCTCCCTAGGTAATTAATTAGACCAATAACCATTTGCAGTTATGTTTTGTTCTGGAGTGGTTCCTTTACCTTTTGGGGATTCGGACTGATACCTTGCTTTCTAATTATTTGACCGAAATATGAAATTCGGGGTTGTTTGCCTATTGAGTTTAACCAGACTTGAACGAATCTCTTCAGAACTTCAGTCAAATTGTCGGTATGTTTATGCATGTCTTTGCCAGGGACAATATAGCATCTACAGCTTTCAGACCCTTCGACAGATCATTAATTTTTCGCTGAAAATGTTCGCTAGCTAAGCATTGGTTCCGAATGGAGTAATGAACGTTGTCAGTTTTCTGGAATGGTAGCTTGGGAAAACCATTCGAAGCATCAAGATTTGAAAATACAGTCATCCCTACAAGTTTCGGCGAAATATCATCAAGATTTGGCAATATAATCAGCTCACGTTTAACCGATTCATTAAGTTTTTCAGGTCAACGCAGATCCTGATATTTCCGTTGCTTTTCAAATTGGTACCATCGGTGAGCATCCATCGGAAGGTTCTGTAACCTTTTCGATCCCGTCGTCTTTTACCATGTTATTCAATTCTTTTCCACTTTCGGTAATATCGGGAAAGGTATCCGACGCGCTGTGGTGACGCTGTATGTTACATTGCACCATTGATTTTCCTTCTTTGTTTTATATAGGACGAATGTATATCAAGAGATAAAAAATGCGCATTTTTCTCCGTAGAACATTTTAAAACACATATCAATCAAACGATCGAGCGTCCACCAATATAAAAATGCAATAAAAACAGGGGGTCATGTATCATGTAAGAACAAGCCAATCTGTTGAATGACGTCACGTTCTATTTTGACACGTCACAGATAGATTTACCCCATTTTTACTTTCGCTTTACTGTATATGTCAATTATAATTAAATATCTCAAACAAACACTTATCAATGTTCACAATACATCATTTGGCTCAATTATAGGTAATAATAACAAAAGGCAATCAAAAGTATGCATTTTGTATCACTAGTAAGGCAGGGAAACGTTTTTTATTAGGCACTATTTGACTATACACCACGGAAGCACAAACGCAATGGTGCAATGTAACCTGTACGGTAAAGCATCAGGTTTCATTTTTATTTTGACTGGGTCGCAATCTATTAAGCCTGTGTGACCGAATATGGCCTACGGAATTTCATCGACTCTTGTTACTAAATTCATGGAGGAAGCTGCTCCGGTACTTAACAAACTGTTATGCTCTGAGCTTGTAGCTACAACTATTCTAAATAAGAATCTTGTATCATGTCTGTAGGTTTCTGCAAAAAAAACAACAGTACAATCTACGTTACCCGCTGGACATTTTAGCACGAAAGATGTTGATTTCAAAAGTGGACGTGTTTTAATGAAAGATAGGAAAGATTTGACATGCTTGTGACGTAAGCCCCTGTGTCAATTTTAAATGGAATTGTTGTCTTACATATGTCCAGGTTAATAATCCATGGATCCTCACTATTATTGTCACAGTCAATAGATCCAAGATACAGATTTTCCTCTATTGTCGCTTGGGAATTGTCATCCTCACTGTCATAGTTTTGTAGTATTTCTCGTACTTTGGTTTTAGTTTTGCATATCTGCTATTTCCATGTTTCGGGTTGCAGCGTGTACAAGCCCATACCTCCAAGTGCCGCTGCACATCACGGTCTGGCTGTACCACCCGTTTTCGCTGTACCTCCCGGTTTCATACTTCCCCTCTTGACTGACTGCCCTGATAACCAGGTTCGAACTGCAGCGTGTGTTGTTTTGACCTGGTGCCTTTGATGTCTTCGATACCAGGGTCACCTGCCTGGTCTTTTACTTGAAAATTGTCAATTTCTGACTGTCGTGCCATGATGACAAGCCTGGTCAAGAGTTAATTCCTCTTTTAGCTGCAATTGTTCTGATAAAGTTTTAAACGGGAATGGCAACAAATATGGTATCTCGCATTCTTTCATTTTTATCTTCACCAAAGTCACAGTTTTCAGCTAGTTCGTATAGACTTCTGATGAATGATTCTGCGCTTTCACCTTTGTGCTGTTTCCCTTGGTGGAATTTTATACGTTCATGTATGACGTTATTCTTTGGAATGAAATGTTGATTGAATCTTTAAACCACTTTCTCAAAGCTTTTTGCGTCATCATTGCTAAGTCCGACAGATTTGAAAATGTTTCAGCATCCATTCCCATGGCATACATTAGATTTTCAACTTGAATTTCGCCAGTTTCTTTGCAAAGTCTTGAAGCTAGTCGATATCTTATAAATCTGTCGCGCCAATCTTCTCATTTATTCGGTGAAGCAAAGCCAGCTGATGTTGGTTGTTGAATTTTAGCCATTTTTGTGTTAGCACTTAAATTCCACTTCAATCCTTTTTTCATGTATGTTCCTGAAGTCACACTAATTAAGTTATTAATTGCGTAGTTTCTCTTTAAGAAACTTATTCCATTGTTGTTGTTTTTATTTCTGACACCATGTTTCGATCTGTGGGCCTTATAACCCCTTTTCTGATTAGTGTTTATTCCATGCAGTCTTACATCCTAATGCCCCTATATACAATACAATACACATTTATAATCGCTACTGCTGAATGATTGGCAGTGGGTGGAGCTAGTATCATGATAAGTGTACAATGTTAAAGTACATATCCAAACAGACACCAACCTGATAAGGGTGAGGCTAAACACTTTATTTTTTTAAATGCAACAGAGTCGGTGTGCCAGTTTTTTGTTTGCTTGTCAAAATATTTGTGTAAAGGTTTTGTCACCCCATCCCGCCCGGAGATAGTAGTAGTATTAG